>JAUMJL010002256.1:0-155233 GCA_033558185.1 Dromococcyx pavoninus | reverse complement strand
TCCTAAACTCATACTTGGTTCCCTCAGCCCATTTTGGATTCTTCAGCCCGTTTTGGGGTTCCTCAATCCGTTTTTGGGTTCCTCAGCCCATTTTGGGTCCTTCAGCCCATTTCTGGGTCCCTCGGCCCATTTTGGGTTCCTCGGCCCATTTTTGGGTTCCTTAGACAATTTTTGGTTTCCTCAATACATTTTTGGGTTCGTCAGCCCATTTTGAGTTCCTCAATCCATTTTTTAATCTCTCTGTTCATTTTTTGGTCCCTCAGTCTATTTTTGGTCCCTCAATCTTATTTTGGGGCCCTTGGCTTTTTTGGGGGTTCCTCACCCATTTTCAGGTACCTCAATCCATTTTGGGGTTCCTCAGACCATTTTTTGGTCCCTCAGTCCGTTTTTTGATCCCTCAATCCCTTTATTGGTCCCTCAATCCCTTTATTGTTGTCTCAATCCATTTTTGGTTTCGTCTGCCAATTTTTGGGTTCCTAAGCCCATTTTTGGGTTCCTCAATCTATTTTTTGTGTTCCTCAATCCATTTTTGGGATTCTTCAATCCATTTTTGGGTTCCTCAGCCAATTTTTGGGTTCATCAAACTATTTTTGGGTCCCTCAGTCCATTTTTGAGTTCCTCAGCCCATTTTTTGCTTCCAAAACTCATTTTTGGGTCCCTCAGCATAGTTTTGATTCCTCAATCCATTTTTTGGCTTCCTCAAACCATTTTTGTGTTCCTCAACCCTTTTTTGGGTCTCTCAATCTATTTTTGGTTTCCTCAATCCATTTTTGTGTTACTCAGCCCATTTTTGGGTTCCTCAATCCATTTTTGGATCCCTGAATCCATAACCCTAATGCTAACCCTAATCCTAACCTTAACCTTAACCCAACCCTAACCAAACCCTAACCTTAACCCAAACCCTAACCCAAACCCTAAGCCTAACCCTAGCCTTACCTCAAGCCTAACCCTAAACACAACTCTAACCCCAACTCTAACCCCATCCCTAACCCCAACCCAAATACGACCCTAACCTTAACCCTAACCCAAAACAAATGCTAACCCCAAACGTAACCCTTACCCTATACCTAAACGTAACGCTAAGCCCAACCCTAGCCCAACCCCAACCCTAACTCTAACACTTACCCAACCCTAACCCTAACCCTAACCCAACCCTAACACTAACCCTAACCCTAACCCTAACCCAACCATATCCTTAACCCCAAACCTATCCCTAACCCTAACCCTAACCCTAACCCAACTCTAACCCTAACCCTAACACTAACTCTAACCCTAATCATAGAATCTTCCAGTTCGAAAAGACCTTTGAGATCATTGCGTCGAACAACACCCATCATCCCCTAAACCATGTCCCTCCCTTCATCAGCCGATTTTGGGGTTCCTCAATGAATTCTTAGGTTCCTCAACCCATTTTTGGTTTCCTCATCACAATTTTGGGTTTCTCAGCCCATTTTTGGGTCTTTCAATCCATTTTTTGGTTCCTCAATACATTTTTTGGTCCCTCAATCCATTTTTGGGTCCCTTAATCCATTTATGGTTTCCTCGGCCGATTTCTGGGTTCCTAAGACAATTTTTGAGTCCCTCATCTCATTTTTGGGTTCCCCAGCCGATTTTTGCTTTCTTCAGACGATTTTTTGTTTCCTCAATCCATTTTTTGTTTCCTCAGCCTATTTTTGGGTTCGTCAATCTGGTTTTGGTTCCTGCAATTCTTTTTGCGGTTCCTCAATCGATTTTTGGGTCCCTCAGCCTATTTTGGATTCTTCAATAAATTTTGGGTTCCTCAATCCATTTTTTGGTTCTTCAAACTAGTTTTGGGTCCCTTGAGTCATTTTTGGGTTCCTCAATCCATTTTTGCATTCCTCAGCACATTTTGGGGTCCTTCAATATATTTTTGGGTTCCTCAGCCCATTTTTAGATTCCTCAGCACATTTTTAGGTCCCTCAATCCCTATTTGGGTTGATTCAATCCCTATTTGCTCTCTCAATCCATATTTCCATTCCTCGGCCTAATTTTGGGTTCCTCATTCCATTTTTGGTTTCCTCGGCCCATTTCTGGGTTCCTCGGCCAATTTTTGTGTTCCTCGGCACATTTTCGGGTTCCTCAATCCATTTTTTGTGTTCCTCAGACAATTTTTGATTTCCGCAATCCATTTTTGGGTTCGTCAGCCCATTTTTGAGTTCCTCAATCCATTTTTGGGTCCCTCAGTTCTTTTTTGGTCCCTCAATCCATTTTTGGGGCCCTCGGCCTTTTTGGGGGTTCATCACCCATTTTGGGGTACATCAATCCCTTTTTGGGTTCCTCAGCCCATTTTGGGGTTTCTCAGCCCTATTTTGGGTTCCTCAATCCATTTTTGGGTTCCTCAGCCAATTTTTGGGTTCATCAATCTATTTTTTGGTTCCTCAGCCCATTTTCGGCATCCTGAGACCATTTTTGGGTTCCTAAACTCTTTCTTGGGTCCCTCAGCCCATTTTGGATTCTTCAATCCGTTTTGGGTTCCTCAATCCATTTTTGGGTCCCTCAATCCATTTATGGGTTGCTGAATCCATTTTTGAGTTCCTCAGCCCATTTTGTGTTTCCTCAGCTGATTTTTGGGTTCCTCAGCCCATTTTTGGATTCCTCAGCCCATTTTGGGGTCCCTCGGCGATTTTTTGGTTCCTTGGCCCATTTTTGGGTTCCTCAGACAATTTTTGGTTTTCTCAATCCATTTTTGGGTTCGTCAGCCCATTTTTGAGTTCCTCAATCCATTTTTTAATCCCTCTGTTCATTTTTTGGTCCCTAGGTTCATTTTTGGTCCCTCAATCCATTTTTGTGGATCTCAGTCTTTTTTCGGGGTTCCTCACCCATTTTTGGGTACCTCAATCCGTTTTGGGATTCCTCAGCCCATTTTTCAGTTCCTCTATCCATTTTCTTATCCCTCAAACCATTTTTTGGTGCTTCAATCCATTTTTTGATCCCTCAATCCCTTTTTGGGTCTTTCGATCCATTCTTGGTTTCGTTGACCGATTTTTTGGTTTCCTAAGCCCACTTTTAAGTTCCTCAGCCAATTTTTAAGTTCCTCAGCCAATTTTTAGGTCCCTACGTGATTCTTTGTTTCTTCAATCTATTTTTGGGCTCCTCAATCCATTTTTTGGGATTCTTCAATACATTTTTGGGTCCCTCAGCCCATTTTTAAGTTCCTCAACCCATTTTTAGGACCTTCAGTCAATTTTTGGGTTCCTCAATCTACATTTTGTGTTCCTTAATCCATTTTTGCGATTCTTCAATCCATTTTTGCGATTCTTCAATCCATTTTTGGGTTCCTCAGCCAGTTTTGGGGTTCATCAAACCATTTTGGTGTCCCTCAGTCCATTTTTGTGTTCCTCAGCCCATCTTTTGCTTCCAAAACTCATTTTTGGGTCCCTAAGCCCATTTTCGATTCTTAAATCCATTTTTGGGTTCGTCAATCCATTTTTTGATTCCTCAATCCATTTTTGGCTTCCTCAAACCGTTTTTGTCTTCCTCAACCCTGTTTTTGGTCTCTCAATCTATTTTTGGCTTCCTCAATCCATTTTTCTGTTACTCAGCCCATTTTTGGGTTCCTCAATCCATTTTTGGATCCCTGAATCGATAACCCTAATTCTAACCCTAACCCTAACCCTAATCCAACCCCAACCCTAACCCTAACCCTAACCCTAACCCTAACCCTAACCGAACCATATCCCTAACCCCAAACTTATCCCTAACCCTAAATTTAACCCAACTCTAACCCTAACCATAACACTAACTCTAACCCTATCCCTAACCCTAACCCCAACTCTTCCACAGCCGATTTTTGGGTTCCTCAATGAATTCTTAGGTTCCTCGGCCCATTTTTGGTTTCCTCAGCACAATTTTCGGTTTCTCAGACCATTTTTGGTTCTTTCAATCCATTTTTTGGTTCCTCAATACACTTTTTGGCCACTCAACCCATTTTGAGTCCCTTAATCCATTTTTGGTTTCCTCATCCCATTTTTGTGTTTCTCAGCCCATTTTTGGGACCCTCAGCCCATTTTGGGTCCTTCAGCCGATTTTTCGGTTCCTCAATTTATTTCTTGGGTTCCTCAATCCATTTTTGTGCTTCTTCTTTCCATTTTTGGGTTTCTCAGCTAATTTTTGTGTTCATCAAACCATTTTTGGGTCCCTCAGCCCTTTTTGGGGTTCCTCAGCCCATTTTTTGCTTCCAAAACTCATTTTTGGGTCCCTCAGCCCATTTTTGGGTTCCTGAATCCATTTTTGGTTTCCTCAATCCCTTTTTTTATTCCTAAATCCATTTTTGGCTTTGTCAAACCATTTTTGTGTTTCTCAACCCTTTTTTGGGTCTCTCAATCTATTCTTGGGTTCCTCAATCCATTTTTGTGTTAGTCAGCCCATTTTTGGGTTCCTCAATCCATTTTTGGATCCCTGAATCCATAATCCTAACCCTAACCCTAACTGTAACCTTAACCTTAACCTTAACCTTAACCTAACCCTAAACCAAATCCTAACTTTAAACCAAACCCTAATCCAAACCCTAAGCCTAACCCTAACCTTACCTCAACCCTAACCCTACCTCAACCCCAACCCTAACCAAAACCCCAACCCTAAACCTAACCCTAACAATAACTTTAACCCTAACCCTAACCCTAACCCTAACCCTAACCCTAACCCTAACCCTAACCCAATCCTAACCCTAACCCAAACCCAACCCTTACCCTAACCCTAACCCTAACCCTAACCCTAACCCTAACCCTAACCCTAACCCTAACCCTAACCCTAACCCTAACCCTAACCCTAACTTTAACCCTAACCCTAACCCTAACCCTAACCCTAACCCTAACCCTAACCCTAACCCTAACCCTAACCCAATCCTAACCCTAACCCAAACCCAACCCTTACCCTAACCCTAACCCTAACCCTAACCCTTACCCAAACATATACCTAACCCCAAACCTATCCCTAACCCTAACCCAACTCTAATCCTAACCCTAACACTAACTCTAACCCTAATCATAGAATCTTCCAGTTCGAAAAGACCTTTGAGATCATCGCGTCCAACCACACCCATCATCCCCTAAACCATGTCCCTCCCTTCCTCAGCCAATTTTTGGGTTCCTCAATGAATTCTTAGGTTCCTCAACCCATTTTTGGTTTCCTCAGCCCATTTTTGGGTCTTTCGATCCGTTTTTTGGTTCCTCAGTACATTTTTTGGTCCTTCATTCCTTTTTGGATCCCTTAATCCATTTTTGGTTTCCTCGGCTGATTTCTGGGTTTCCAAGCCCACTTTTTAGTCCCTCATCCCATTTTTGGGTTCCTCAGCCTATTTTTGCTTTCCTCAGCCGATTTTTTGTTTCCTCAATCCAATTTTTGGTTTCCTCAGCCCAGTTTTGGGTTCGCCAATCTGTTTTTTATTTCCGTGATTCTTTTTTGGGTTCCTCAATCGATTTTTGGGTCCCTCAGCCCATTTTGGATTCTTCAATCAATTTTGGGGTTCCTCAATCCATTTCTGGGTTCTTCAATCCAGTTTTTGGTCCCTCTGCCCGTTTTTGGGTTCGTCAATCCATTTTTGCGTTCCTCAGCCCATTTTTGGGTCCTCCAATATATTTTTTGGTTTTTCATCCCATTTTTAGATTCGTCAGCACATTTTTGGGTCCCTCAATCCTTATTTGGGTCCCTCAATCCCTATTTGCTCCCTCAATCCATATTTCTGTTCCTCAGCCCATTTTTGGGTTCCTCAGCCCATTTTTGGCTTCCTCAGCCTATTTTTTATTTCCTCGGCCCATTTTTTGGTTCCTCGGCCCATTTTTGTGTTCCTCGGCCCATTTTCAGATTCCTCAATTCATTTTTTGGGTACCTCAGACAATTTCTGATTTCCTCAATCCAGTTTTGGGTTCGTCAGCCCATTTTTGAGTACCTCAATCCATTTTTGGGTCCCTCAATCCATTTTTGGGTTCCTCAATCCATTTTTGGGTTCCTCAGCCATTTCTTGGTTTCATCAATCTATTTTTTGCTTCCTCAGCCTATTTTGGGGTTCCTGAGACCATTTTTGGTTTCCTAAACTCATACTTGGTTCCCTCAGCCCATTTTGGATTCTTCAGCCCGTTTTGGGGTTCCTCAATCCGTTTTTGGGTTCCTCAGCCCATTTTGGGTCCTTCAGCCCATTTCTGGGTCCCTCGGCCCATTTTGGGTTCCTCGGCCCATTTTTGGGTTCCTTAGACAATTTTTGGTTTCCTCAATACATTTTTGGGTTCGTCAGCCCATTTTGAGTTCCTCAATCCATTTTTTAATCTCTCTGTTCATTTTTTGGTCCCTCAGTCTATTTTTGGTCCCTCAATCTTATTTTGGGGCCCTTGGCTTTTTTGGGGGTTCCTCACCCATTTTCAGGTACCTCAATCCATTTTGGGGTTCCTCAGACCATTTTTTGGTCCCTCAGTCCGTTTTTTGATCCCTCAATCCCTTTATTGGTCCCTCAATCCCTTTATTGTTGTCTCAATCCATTTTTGGTTTCGTCTGCCAATTTTTGGGTTCCTAAGCCCATTTTTGGGTTCCTCAATCTATTTTTTGTGTTCCTCAATCCATTTTTGGGATTCTTCAATCCATTTTTGGGTTCCTCAGCCAATTTTTGGGTTCATCAAACTATTTTTGGGTCCCTCAGTCCATTTTTGAGTTCCTCAGCCCATTTTTTGCTTCCAAAACTCATTTTTGGGTCCCTCAGCATAGTTTTGATTCCTCAATCCATTTTTTGGCTTCCTCAAACCATTTTTGTGTTCCTCAACCCTTTTTTGGGTCTCTCAATCTATTTTTGGTTTCCTCAATCCATTTTTGTGTTACTCAGCCCATTTTTGGGTTCCTCAATCCATTTTTGGATCCCTGAATCCATAACCCTAATGCTAACCCTAATCCTAACCTTAACCTTAACCCAACCCTAACCAAACCCTAACCTTAACCCAAACCCTAACCCAAACCCTAAGCCTAACCCTAGCCTTACCTCAAGCCTAACCCTAAACACAACTCTAACCCCAACTCTAACCCCATCCCTAACCCCAACCCAAATACGACCCTAACCTTAACCCTAACCCAAAACAAATGCTAACCCCAAACGTAACCCTTACCCTATACCTAAACGTAACGCTAAGCCCAACCCTAGCCCAACCCCAACCCTAACTCTAACACTTACCCAACCCTAACCCTAACCCTAACCCAACCCTAACACTAACCCTAACCCTAACCCTAACCCAACCATATCCTTAACCCCAAACCTATCCCTAACCCTAACCCTAACCCTAACCCAACTCTAACCCTAACCCTAACACTAACTCTAACCCTAATCATAGAATCTTCCAGTTCGAAAAGACCTTTGAGATCATTGCGTCGAACCACACCCATCATCCCCTAAACCATGTCCCTCCCTTCATCAGCCGATTTTGGGGTTCCTCAATGAATTCTTAGGTTCCTCAACCCATTTTTGGTTTCCTCATCACAATTTTGGGTTTCTCAGCCCATTTTTGGGTCTTTCAATCCATTTTTTGGTTCCTCAATACATTTTTTGGTCCCTCAATCCATTTTTGGGTCCCTTAATCCATTTATGGTTTCCTCGGCCGATTTCTGGGTTCCTAAGACAATTTTTGAGTCCCTCATCTCATTTTTGGGTTCCCCAGCCGATTTTTGCTTTCTTCAGACGATTTTTTGTTTCCTCAATCCATTTTTTGTTTCCTCAGCCTATTTTTGGGTTCGTCAATCTGGTTTTGGTTCCTGCAATTCTTTTTGCGGTTCCTCAATCGATTTTTGGGTCCCTCAGCCTATTTTGGATTCTTCAATAAATTTTGGGTTCCTCAATCCATTTTTTGGTTCTTCAAACTAGTTTTGGGTCCCTTGAGTCATTTTTGGGTTCCTCAATCCATTTTTGCATTCCTCAGCACATTTTGGGGTCCTTCAATATATTTTTGGGTTCCTCAGCCCATTTTTAGATTCCTCAGCACATTTTTAGGTCCCTCAATCCCTATTTGGGTTGATTCAATCCCTATTTGCTCTCTCAATCCATATTTCCATTCCTCGGCCTAATTTTGGGTTCCTCATTCCATTTTTGGTTTCCTCGGCCCATTTCTGGGTTCCTCGGCCAATTTTTGTGTTCCTCGGCACATTTTCGGGTTCCTCAATCCATTTTTTGTGTTCCTCAGACAATTTTTGATTTCCGCAGTCCATTTTTGGGTTCGTCAGCCCATTTTTGAGTTCCTCAATCCATTTTTGGGTCCCTCAGTTCTTTTTTGGTCCCTCAATCCATTTTTGGGGCCCTCGGCCTTTTTGGGGGTTCATCACCCATTTTGGGGTACATCAATCCCTTTTTGGGTTCCTCAGCCCATTTTGGGGTTTCTCAGCCCTATTTTGGGTTCCTCAATCCATTTTTGGGTTCCTCAGCCAATTTTTGGGTTCATCAATCTATTTTTTGGTTCCTCAGCCCATTTTCGGCATCCTGAGACCATTTTTGGGTTCCTAAACTCATTCTTGGGTCCCTCAGCCCATTTTGGATTCTTCAATCCGTTTTGGGTTCCTCAATCCATTTTTGGGTCCCTCAATCCATTTATGGGTTGCTGAATCCATTTTTGAGTTCCTCAGCCCATTTTGTGTTTCCTCAGCTGATTTTTGGGTTCCTCAGCCCATTTTTGGATTCCTCAGCCCATTTTGGGGTCCCTCGGCGATTTTTTGGTTCCTTGGCCCATTTTTGGGTTCCTCAGACAAGTTTTGGTTTTCTCAATCCATTTTTGGGTTCGTCAGCCCATTTTTGAGTTCCTCAATCCATTTTTTAATCCCTCTGTTCATTTTTTGGTCCCTAGGTTCATTTTTGGTCCCTCAATCCATTTTTGTGGATCTCAGTCTTTTTTCGGGGTTCCTCACCCATTTTTGGGTACCTCAATCCGTTTTGGGATTCCTCAGCCCATTTTTCAGTTCCTCTATCCATTTTCTTATCCCTCAAACCATTTTTTGGTGCTTCAATCCATTTTTTGATCCCTCAATCCCTTTTTGGGTCTTTCGATCCATTCTTGGTTTCGTTGACCGATTTTTTGGTTTCCTAAGCCCACTTTTAAGTTCCTCAGCCAATTTTTAAGTTCCTCAGCCAATTTTTAGGTCCCTACGTGATTCTTTGTTTCTTCAATCTATTTTTGGGCTCCTCAATCCATTTTTTGGGATTCTTCAATACATTTTTGGGTCCCTCAGCCCATTTTTAAGTTCCTCAACCCATTTTTAGGACCTTCAGTCAATTTTTGGGTTCCTCAATCTACATTTTGTGTTCCTTAATCCATTTTTGCGATTCTTCAATCCATTTTTGCGATTCTTCAATCCATTTTTGGGTTCCTCAGCCAGTTTTGGGGTTCATCAAACCATTTTGGTGTCCCTCAGTCCATTTTTGTGTTCCTCAGCCCATCTTTTGCTTCCAAAACTCATTTTTGGGTCCCTAAGCCCATTTTCGATTCTTAAATCCATTTTTGGGTTCGTCAATCCATTTTTTGATTCCTCAATCCATTTTTGGCTTCCTCAAACCGTTTTTGTCTTCCTCAACCCTGTTTTTGGTCTCTCAATCTATTTTTGGCTTCCTCAATCCATTTTTCTGTTACTCAGCCCATTTTTGGGTTCCTCAATCCATTTTTGGATCCCTGAATCGATAACCCTAATTCTAACCCTAACCCTAACCCTAATCCAACCCCAACCCTAACCCTAACCCTAACCCTAACCCTAACCCTAACCCTAACCGAACCATATCCCTAACCCCAAACTTATCCCTAACCCTAAATTTAACCCAACTCTAACCCTAACCATAACACTAACTCTAACCCTATCCCTAACCCTAACCCCAACCCTTCCACAGCCGATTTTTGGGTTCCTCAATGAATTCTTAGGTTCCTCGGCCCATTTTTGGTTTCCTCAGCACAATTTTCGGTTTCTCAGACCATTTTTGGTTCTTTCAATCCATTTTTTGGTTCCTCAATACACTTTTTGGCCACTCAACCCATTTTGAGTCCCTTAATCCATTTTTGGTTTCCTCATCCCATTTTTGTGTTTCTCAGCCCATTTTTGGGACCCTCAGCCCATTTTGGGTCCTTCAGCCGATTTTTCGGTTCCTCAATCTATTTCTTGGGTTCCTCAATCCATTTTTGTGCTTCTTCTTTCCATTTTTGGGTTTCTCAGCTAATTTTTGTGTTCATCAAACCATTTTTGGGTCCCTCAGCCCTTTTTGGGGTTCCTCAGCCCATTTTTTGCTTCCAAAACTCATTTTTGGGTCCCTCAGCCCATTTTTGGGTTCCTGAATCCATTTTTGGTTTCCTCAATCCCTTTTTTTATTCCTAAATCCATTTTTGGCTTTGTCAAACCATTTTTGTGTTTCTCAACCCTTTTTTGGGTCTCTCAATCTATTCTTGGGTTCCTCAATCCATTTTTGTGTTAGTCAGCCCATTTTTGGGTTCCTCAATCCATTTTTGGATCCCTGAATCCATAATCCTAACCCTAACCCTAACTGTAACCTTAACCTTAACCTTAACCTTAACCTAACCCTAAACCAAATCCTAACTTTAAACCAAACCCTAATCCAAACCCTAAGCCTAACCCTAACCTTACCTCAACCCTAACCCTACCTCAACCCCAACCCTAACCAAAACCCCAACCCTAAACCTAACCCTAACAATAACTTTAACCCTAACCCTAACCCTAACCCTAACCCTAACCCTAACCCTAACCCTAACCCTAACCCAATCCTAACCCTAACCCAAACCCAACCCTTACCCTAACCCTAACCCTAACCCTAACCCTAACCCTAACCCTAACTTTAACCCTAACCCTAACCCTAACCCTAACCCTAACCCTAACCCTAACCCTAACCCTAACCCTAACCCAATCCTAACCCTAACCCAAACCCAACCCTTACCCTAACCCTAACCCTAACCCTAACCCTTACCCAAACATATACCTAACCCCAAACCTATCCCTAACCCTAACCCAACTCTAATCCTAACCCTAACACTAACTCTAACCCTAATCATAGAATCTTCCAGTTCGAAAAGACCTTTGAGATCATCGCGTCCAACCACACCCATCATCCCCTAAACCATGTCCCTCCCTTCCTCAGCCAATTTTTGGGTTCCTCAATGAATTCTTAGGTTCCTCAACCCATTTTTGGTTTCCTCAGCCCATTTTTGGGTCTTTCGATCCGTTTTTTGGTTCCTCAGTACATTTTTTGGTCCTTCATTCCTTTTTGGATCCCTTAATCCATTTTTGGTTTCCTCGGCTGATTTCTGGGTTTCGAAGCCCACTTTTTAGTCCCTCATCCCATTTTTGGGTTCCTCAGCCTATTTTTGCTTTCCTCAGCCGATTTTTTGTTTCCTCAATCCAATTTTTGGTTTCCTCAGCCCAGTTTTGGGTTCGCCAATCTGTTTTTTATTTCCGTGATTCTTTTTTGGGTTCCTCAATCGATTTTTGGGTCCCTCAGCCCATTTTGGATTCTTCAATCAATTTTGGGGTTCCTCAATCCATTTCTGGGTTCTTCAATCCAGTTTTTGGTCCCTCTGCCCGTTTTTGGGTTCGTCAATCCATTTTTGCGTTCCTCAGCCCATTTTTGGGTCCTCCAATATATTTTTTGGTTTTTCATCCCATTTTTAGATTCGTCAGCACATTTTTGGGTCCCTCAATCCTTATTTGGGTCCCTCAATCCCTATTTGCTCCCTCAATCCATATTTCTGTTCCTCAGCCCATTTTTGGGTTCCTCAGCCCATTTTTGGCTTCCTCAGCCTATTTTTTATTTCCTCGGCCCATTTTTTGGTTCCTCGGCCCATTTTTGTGTTCCTCGGCCCATTTTCAGATTCCTCAATTCATTTTTTGGGTACCTCAGACAATTTCTGATTTCCTCAATCCAGTTTTGGGTTCGTCAGCCCATTTTTGAGTACCTCAATCCATTTTTGGGTCCCTCAATCCATTTTTGGGTTCCTCAATCCATTTTTGGGTTCCTCAGCCATTTCTTGGTTTCATCAATCTATTTTTTGCTTCCTCAGCCTATTTTGGGGTTCCTGAGACCATTTTTGGTTTCCTAAACTCATACTTGGTTCCCTCAGCCCATTTTGGATTCTTCAGCCCGTTTTGGGGTTCCTCAATCCGTTTTTGGGTTCCTCAGCCCATTTTGGGTCCTTCAGCCCATTTCTGGGTCCCTCGGCCCATTTTGGGTTCCTCGGCCCATTTTTGGGTTCCTTAGACAATTTTTGGTTTCCTCAATACATTTTTGGGTTCGTCAGCCCATTTTGAGTTCCTCAATCCATTTTTTAATCTCTCTGTTCATTTTTTGGTCCCTCAGTCTATTTTTGGTCCCTCAATCTTATTTTGGGGCCCTTGGCTTTTTTGGGGGTTCCTCACCCATTTTCAGGTACCTCAATCCATTTTGGGGTTCCTCAGACCATTTTTTGGTCCCTCAGTCCGTTTTTTGATCCCTCAATCCCTTTATTGGTCCCTCAATCCCTTTATTGTTGTCTCAATCCATTTTTGGTTTCGTCTGCCAATTTTTGGGTTCCTAAGCCCATTTTTGGGTTCCTCAATCTATTTTTTGTGTTCCTCAATCCATTTTTGGGATTCTTCAATCCATTTTTGGGTTCCTCAGCCAATTTTTGGGTTCATCAAACTATTTTTGGGTCCCTCAGTCCATTTTTGAGTTCCTCAGCCCATTTTTTGCTTCCAAAACTCATTTTTGGGTCCCTCAGCATAGTTTTGATTCCTCAATCCATTTTTTGGCTTCCTCAAACCATTTTTGTGTTCCTCAACCCTTTTTTGGGTCTCTCAATCTATTTTTGGTTTCCTCAATCCATTTTTGTGTTACTCAGCCCATTTTTGGGTTCCTCAATCCATTTTTGGATCCCTGAATCCATAACCCTAATGCTAACCCTAATCCTAACCTTAACCTTAACCCAACCCTAACCAAACCCTAACCTTAACCCAAACCCTAACCCAAACCCTAAGCCTAACCCTAGCCTTACCTCAAGCCTAACCCTAAACACAACTCTAACCCCAACTCTAACCCCATCCCTAACCCCAACCCAAATACGACCCTAACCTTAACCCTAAGCCAAAACAAATGCTAACCCCAAACGTAACCCTTACCCTATACCTAAACGTAACGCTAAGCCCAACCCTAGCCCAACCCCAACCCTAACTCTAACACTTACCCAACCCTAACCCTAACCCTAACCCAACCCTAACACTAACCCTAACCCTAACCCTAACCCAACCATATCCTTAACCCCAAACCTATCCCTAACCCTAACCCTAACCCTAACCCAACTCTAACCCTAACCCTAACACTAACTCTAACCCTAATCATAGAATCTTCCAGTTCGAAAAGACCTTTGAGATCATTGCGTCGAACCACACCCATCATCCCCTAAACCATGTCCCTCCCTTCATCAGCCGATTTTGGGGTTCCTCAATGAATTCTTAGGTTCCTCAACCCATTTTTGGTTTCCTCATCACAATTTTGGGTTTCTCAGCCCATTTTTGGGTCTTTCAATCCATTTTTTGGTTCCTCAATACATTTTTTGGTCCCTCAATCCATTTTTGGGTCCCTTAATCCATTTATGGTTTCCTCGGCCGATTTCTGGGTTCCTAAGACAATTTTTGAGTCCCTCATCTCATTTTTGGGTTCCCCAGCCGATTTTTGCTTTCTTCAGACGATTTTTTGTTTCCTCAATCCATTTTTTGTTTCCTCAGCCTATTTTTGGGTTCGTCAATCTGGTTTTGGTTCCTGCAATTCTTTTTGCGGTTCCTCAATCGATTTTTGGGTCCCTCAGCCTATTTTGGATTCTTCAATAAATTTTGGGTTCCTCAATCCATTTTTTGGTTCTTCAAACTAGTTTTGGGTCCCTTGAGTCATTTTTGGGTTCCTCAATCCATTTTTGCATTCCTCAGCACATTTTGGGGTCCTTCAATATATTTTTGGGTTCCTCAGCCCATTTTTAGATTCCTCAGCACATTTTTAGGTCCCTCAATCCCTATTTGGGTTGATTCAATCCCTATTTGCTCTCTCAATCCATATTTCCATTCCTCGGCCTAATTTTGGGTTCCTCATTCCATTTTTGGTTTCCTCGGCCCATTTCTGGGTTCCTCGGCCAATTTTTGTGTTCCTCGGCACATTTTCGGGTTCCTCAATCCATTTTTTGTGTTCCTCAGACAATTTTTGATTTCCGCAGTCCATTTTTGGGTTCGTCAGCCCATTTTTGAGTTCCTCAATCCATTTTTGGGTCCCTCAGTTCTTTTTTGGTCCCTCAATCCATTTTTGGGGCCCTCGGCCTTTTTGGGGGTTCATCACCCATTTTGGGGTACATCAATCCCTTTTTGGGTTCCTCAGCCCATTTTGGGGTTTCTCAGCCCAATTTTGGGTTCCTCAATCCATTTTTGGGTTCCTCAGCCAATTTTTGGGTTCATCAATCTATTTTTTGGTTCCTCAGCCCATTTTCGGCATCCTGAGACCATTTTTGGGTTCCTAAACTCATTCTTGGGTCCCTCAGCCCATTTTGGATTCTTCAATCCGTTTTGGGTTCCTCAATCCATTTTTGGGTCCCTCAATCCATTTATGGGTTGCTGAATCCATTTTTGAGTTCCTCAGCCCATTTTGTGTTTCCTCAGCTGATTTTTGGGTTCCTCAGCCCATTTTTGGATTCCTCAGCCCATTTTGGGGTCCCTCGGCGATTTTTTGGTTCCTTGGCCCATTTTTGGGTTCCTCAGACAAGTTTTGGTTTTCTCAATCCATTTTTGGGTTCGTCAGCCCATTTTTGAGTTCCTCAATCCATTTTTTAATCCCTCTGTTCATTTTTTGGTCCCTAGGTTCATTTTTGGTCCCTCAATCCATTTTTGTGGATCTCAGTCTTTTTTCGGGGTTCCTCACCCATTTTTGGGTACCTCAATCCGTTTTGGGATTCCTCAGCCCATTTTTCAGTTCCTCTATCCATTTTCTTATCCCTCAAACCATTTTTTGGTGCTTCAATCCATTTTTTGATCCCTCAATCCCTTTTTGGGTCTTTCGATCCATTCTTGGTTTCGTTGACCGATTTTTTGGTTTCCTAAGCCCACTTTTAAGTTCCTCAGCCAATTTTTAAGTTCCTCAGCCAATTTTTAGGTCCCTACGTGATTCTTTGTTTCTTCAATCTATTTTTGGGCTCCTCAATCCATTTTTTGGGATTCTTCAATACATTTTTGGGTCCCTCAGCCCATTTTTAAGTTCCTCAACCCATTTTTAGGACCTTCAGTCAATTTTTGGGTTCCTCAATCTACATTTTGTGTTCCTTAATCCATTTTTGCGATTCTTCAATCCATTTTTGCGATTCTTCAATCCATTTTTGGGTTCCTCAGCCAGTTTTGGGGTTCATCAAACCATTTTGGTGTCCCTCAGTCCATTTTTGTGTTCCTCAGCCCATCTTTTGCTTCCAAAACTCATTTTTGGGTCCCTAAGCCCATTTTCGATTCTTAAATCCATTTTTGGGTTCGTCAATCCATTTTTTGATTCCTCAATCCATTTTTGGCTTCCTCAAACCGTTTTTGTCTTCCTCAACCCTGTTTTTGGTCTCTCAATCTATTTTTGGCTTCCTCAATCCATTTTTCTGTTACTCAGCCCATTTTTGGGTTCCTCAATCCATTTTTGGATCCCTGAATCGATAACCCTAATTCTAACCCTAACCCTAACCCTAATCCAACCCCAACCCTAACCCTAACCCTAACCCTAACCCTAACCCTAACCGAACCATATCCCTAACCCCAAACTTATCCCTAACCCTAAATTTAACCCAACTCTAACCCTAACCATAACACTAACTCTAACCCTATCCCTAACCCTAACCCCAACCCTTCCACAGCCGATTTTTGGGTTCCTCAATGAATTCTTAGGTTCCTCGGCCCATTTTTGGTTTCCTCAGCACAATTTTCGGTTTCTCAGACCATTTTTGGTTCTTTCAATCCATTTTTTGGTTCCTCAATACACTTTTTGGCCACTCAACCCATTTTGAGTCCCTTAATCCATTTTTGGTTTCCTCATCCCATTTTTGTGTTTCTCAGCCCATTTTTGGGACCCTCAGCCCATTTTGGGTCCTTCAGCCGATTTTTCGGTTCCTCAATCTATTTCTTGGGTTCCTCAATCCATTTTTGTGCTTCTTCTTTCCATTTTTGGGTTTCTCAGCTAATTTTTGTGTTCATCAAACCATTTTTGGGTCCCTCAGCCCTTTTTGGGTTCCTGAATCCATTTTTGGTTTCCTCAATCCCTTTTTTTATTCCTAAATCCATTTTTGGCTTTGTCAAACCATTTTTGTGTTTCTCAACCCTTTTTTGGGTCTCTCAATCTATTCTTGGGTTCCTCAATCCATTTTTGTGTTAGTCAGCCCATTTTTGGGTTCCTCAATCCATTTTTGGATCCCTGAATCCATAATCCTAACCCTAACCCTAACTGTAACCTTAACCTTAACCTTAACCTTAACCTAAACCTAACCAAATCCTAACTTTAAACCAAACCCTAATCCAAACCCTAAGCCTAACCCTAACCTTACCTCAACCCTAACCCTACCTCAACCCCAACCCTAACCAAAACCCCAACCCTAAACCTAACCCTAACAATAACTTTAACCCTAACCCTAACCCTAACCCTAACCCTAACCCTAACCCTAACCCTAACCCAATCCTAACCCTAACCCAAACCCAACCCTTACCCTAACCCTAACCCTAACCCTAACCCTAACCCTAACCCTAACCCTAACTTTAACCCTAACCCTAACCCTAACCCTAACCCTAACCCTAACCCTAACCCTAACCCTAACCCAATCCTAACCCTAACCCAAACCCAACCCTTACCCTAACCCTAACCCTAACCCTAACCCTTACCCAAACATATACCTAACCCCAAACCTATCCCTAACCCTAACCCAACTCTAATCCTAACCCTAACACTAACTCTAACCCTAATCATAGAATCTTCCAGTTCGAAAAGACCTTTGAGATCATCGCGTCCAACCACACCCATCATCCCCTAAACCATGTCCCTCCCTTCCTCAGCCAATTTTTGGGTTCCTCAATGAATTCTTAGGTTCCTCAACCCATTTTTGGTTTCCTCAGCCCATTTTTGGGTCTTTCGATCCGTTTTTTGGTTCCTCAGTACATTTTTTGGTCCTTCATTCCTTTTTGGATCCCTTAATCCATTTTTGGTTTCCTCGGCTGATTTCTGGGTTTCGAAGCCCACTTTTTAGTCCCTCATCCCATTTTTGGGTTCCTCAGCCTATTTTTGCTTTCCTCAGCCGATTTTTTGTTTCCTCAATCCAATTTTTGGTTTCCTCAGCCCAGTTTTGGGTTCGCCAATCTGTTTTTTATTTCCGTGATTCTTTTTTGGGTTCCTCAATCGATTTTTGGGTCCCTCAGCCCATTTTGGATTCTTCAATCAATTTTGGGGTTCCTCAATCCATTTCTGGGTTCTTCAATCCAGTTTTTGGTCCCTCTGCCCGTTTTTGGGTTCGTCAATCCATTTTTGCGTTCCTCAGCCCATTTTTGGGTCCTCCAATATATTTTTTGGTTTTTCATCCCATTTTTAGATTCGTCAGCACATTTTTGGGTCCCTCAATCCTTATTTGGGTCCCTCAATCCCTATTTGCTCCCTCAATCCATATTTCTGTTCCTCAGCCCATTTTTGGGTTCCTCAGCCCATTTTTGGCTTCCTCAGCCTATTTTTTATTTCCTCGGCCCATTTTTTGGTTCCTCGGCCCATTTTTGTGTTCCTCGGCCCATTTTCAGATTCCTCAATTCATTTTTTGGGTACCTCAGACAATTTCTGATTTCCTCAATCCAGTTTTGGGTTCGTCAGCCCATTTTTGAGTACCTCAATCCATTTTTGGGTCCCTCAATCCATTTTTGGGTTCCTCAATCCATTTTTGGGTTCCTCAGCCATTTCTTGGTTTCATCAATCTATTTTTTGCTTCCTCAGCCTATTTTGGGGTTCCTGAGACCATTTTTGGTTTCCTAAACTCATACTTGGTTCCCTCAGCCCATTTTGGATTCTTCAGCCCGTTTTGGGGTTCCTCAATCCGTTTTTGGGTTCCTCAGCCCATTTTGGGTCCTTCAGCCCATTTCTGGGTCCCTCGGCCCATTTTGGGTTCCTCGGCCCATTTTTGGGTTCCTTAGACAATTTTTGGTTTCCTCAATACATTTTTGGGTTCGTCAGCCCATTTTGAGTTCCTCAATCCATTTTTTAATCTCTCTGTTCATTTTTTGGTCCCTCAGTCTATTTTTGGTCCCTCAATCTTATTTTGGGGCCCTTGGCTTTTTTGGGGGTTCCTCACCCATTTTCAGGTACCTCAATCCATTTTGGGGTTCCTCAGACCATTTTTTGGTCCCTCAGTCCGTTTTTTGATCCCTCAATCCCTTTATTGGTCCCTCAATCCCTTTATTGTTGTCTCAATCCATTTTTGGTTTCGTCTGCCAATTTTTGGGTTCCTAAGCCCATTTTTGGGTTCCTCAATCTATTTTTTGTGTTCCTCAATCCATTTTTGGGATTCTTCAATCCATTTTTGGGTTCCTCAGCCAATTTTTGGGTTCATCAAACTATTTTTGGGTCCCTCAGTCCATTTTTGAGTTCCTCAGCCCATTTTTTGCTTCCAAAACTCATTTTTGGGTCCCTCAGCATAGTTTTGATTCCTCAATCCATTTTTTGGCTTCCTCAAACCATTTTTGTGTTCCTCAACCCTTTTTTGGGTCTCTCAATCTATTTTTGGTTTCCTCAATCCATTTTTGTGTTACTCAGCCCATTTTTGGGTTCCTCAATCCATTTTTGGATCCCTGAATCCATAACCCTAATGCTAACCCTAATCCTAACCTTAACCTTAACCCAACCCTAACCAAACCCTAACCTTAACCCAAACCCTAACCCAAACCCTAAGCCTAACCCTAGCCTTACCTCAAGCCTAACCCTAAACACAACTCTAACCCCAACTCTAACCCCATCCCTAACCCCAACCCAAATACGACCCTAACCTTAACCCTAAGCCAAAACAAATGCTAACCCCAAACGTAACCCTTACCCTATACCTAAACGTAACGCTAAGCCCAACCCTAGCCCAACCCCAACCCTAACTCTAACACTTACCCAACCCTAACCCTAACCCTAACCCAACCCTAACACTAACCCTAACCCTAACCCTAACCCAACCATATCCTTAACCCCAAACCTATCCCTAACCCTAACCCTAACCCTAACCCAACTCTAACCCTAACCCTAACACTAACTCTAACCCTAATCATAGAATCTTCCAGTTCGAAAAGACCTTTGAGATCATTGCGTCGAACCACACCTTGCGTCGAACCACACCCATCATCCCCTAAACCATGTCCCTCCCTTCATCAGCCGATTTTGGGGTTCCTCAATGAATTCTTAGGTTCCTCAACCCATTTTTGGTTTCCTCATCACAATTTTGGGTTTCTCAGCCCATTTTTGGGTCTTTCAATCCATTTTTTGGTTCCTCAATACATTTTTTGGTCCCTCAATCCATTTTTGGGTCCCTTAATCCATTTATGGTTTCCTCGGCCGATTTCTGGGTTCCTAAGACAATTTTTGAGTCCCTCATCTCATTTTTGGGTTCCCCAGCCGATTTTTGCTTTCTTCAGACGATTTTTTGTTTCCTCAATCCATTTTTTGTTTCCTCAGCCTATTTTTGGGTTCGTCAATCTGGTTTTGGTTCCTGCAATTCTTTTTGCGGTTCCTCAATCGATTTTTGGGTCCCTCAGCCTATTTTGGATTCTTCAATAAATTTTGGGTTCCTCAATCCATTTTTTGGTTCTTCAAACTAGTTTTGGGTCCCTTGAGTCATTTTTGGGTTCCTCAATCCATTTTTGCATTCCTCAGCACATTTTGGGGTCCTTCAATATATTTTTGGGTTCCTCAGCCCATTTTTAGATTCCTCAGCACATTTTTAGGTCCCTCAATCCCTATTTGGGTTGATTCAATCCCTATTTGCTCTCTCAATCCATATTTCCATTCCTCGGCCTAATTTTGGGTTCCTCATTCCATTTTTGGTTTCCTCGGCCCATTTCTGGGTTCCTCGGCCAATTTTTGTGTTCCTCGGCACATTTTCGGGTTCCTCAATCCATTTTTTGTGTTCCTCAGACAATTTTTGATTTCCGCAGTCCATTTTTGGGTTCGTCAGCCCATTTTTGAGTTCCTCAATCCATTTTTGGGTCCCTCAGTTCTTTTTTGGTCCCTCAATCCATTTTTGGGGCCCTCGGCCTTTTTGGGGGTTCATCACCCATTTTGGGGTACATCAATCCCTTTTTGGGTTCCTCAGCCCATTTTGGGGTTTCTCAGCCCTATTTTGGGTTCCTCAATCCATTTTTGGGTTCCTCAGCCAATTTTTGGGTTCATCAATCTATTTTTTGGTTCCTCAGCCCATTTTCGGCATCCTGAGACCATTTTTGGGTTCCTAAACTCATTCTTGGGTCCCTCAGCCCATTTTGGATTCTTCAATCCGTTTTGGGTTCCTCAATCCATTTTTGGGTCCCTCAATCCATTTATGGGTTGCTGAATCCATTTTTGAGTTCCTCAGCCCATTTTGTGTTTCCTCAGCAGCCCATTTTTGGATTCCTCAGCCCATTTTGGGGTCCCTCGGCGATTTTTTGGTTCCTTGGCCCATTTTTGGGTTCCTCAGACAAGTTTTGGTTTTCTCAATCCATTTTTGGGTTCGTCAGCCCATTTTTGAGTTCCTCAATCCATTTTTTAATCCCTCTGTTCATTTTTTGGTCCCTAGGTTCATTTTTGGTCCCTCAATCCATTTTTGTGGATCTCAGTCTTTTTTCGGGGTTCCTCACCCATTTTTGGGTACCTCAATCCGTTTTGGGATTCCTCAGCCCATTTTTCAGTTCCTCTATCCATTTTCTTATCCCTCAAACCATTTTTTGGTGCTTCAATCCATTTTTTGATCCCTCAATCCCTTTTTGGGTCTTTCGATCCATTCTTGGTTTCGTTGACCGATTTTTTGGTTTCCTAAGCCCACTTTTAAGTTCCTCAGCCAATTTTAAGTTCCTCAGCCAATTTTTAGGTCCCTACGTGATTCTTTGTTTCTTCAATCTATTTTTGGGCTCCTCAATCCATTTTTTGGGATTCTTCAATACATTTTTGGGTCCCTCAGCCCATTTTTAAGTTCCTCAACCCATTTTTAGGACCTTCAGTCAATTTTTGGGTTCCTCAATCTACATTTTGTGTTCCTTAATCCATTTTTGCGATTCTTCAATCCATTTTTGCGATTCTTCAATCCATTTTTGGGTTCCTCAGCCAGTTTTGGGGTTCATCAAACCATTTTGGTGTCCCTCAGTCCATTTTTGTGTTCCTCAGCCCATCTTTTGCTTCCAAAACTCATTTTTGGGTCCCTAAGCCCATTTTCGATTCTTAAATCCATTTTTGGGTTCGTCAATCCATTTTTTGATTCCTCAATCCATTTTTGGCTTCCTCAAACCGTTTTTGTCTTCCTCAACCCTGTTTTTGGTCTCTCAATCTATTTTTGGCTTCCTCAATCCATTTTTCTGTTACTCAG
This sequence comes from Dromococcyx pavoninus, assembly GCA_033558185.1. NCBI lineage: Eukaryota > Metazoa > Chordata > Aves > Cuculiformes > Neomorphidae > Dromococcyx > Dromococcyx pavoninus. The sequence continues at coordinate 133,667 of JAUMJL010002256.1, read as the reverse complement.
CCCATTTTTGGGTTCCTCAATCCATTTTTGGATCCCTGAATCGATAACCCTAATTCTAACCCTAACCCTAACCCTAATCCAACCCCAACCCTAACCCTAACCCTAACCCTAACCCTAACCCTAACCGAACCATATCCCTAACCCCAAACTTATCCCTAACCCTAAATTTAACCCAACTCTAACCCTAACCATAACACTAACTCTAACCCTATCCCTAACCCTAACCCCAACCCTTCCACAGCCGATTTTTGGGTTCCTCAATGAATTCTTAGGTTCCTCGGCCCATTTTTGGTTTCCTCAGCACAATTTTCGGTTTCTCAGACCATTTTTGGTTCTTTCAATCCATTTTTTGGTTCCTCAATACACTTTTTGGCCACTCAACCCATTTTGAGTCCCTTAATCCATTTTTGGTTTCCTCATCCCATTTTTGTGTTTCTCAGCCCATTTTTGGGACCCTCAGCCCATTTTGGGTCCTTCAGCCGATTTTTCGGTTCCTCAATCTATTTCTTGGGTTCCTCAATCCATTTTTGTGCTTCTTCTTTCCATTTTTGGGTTTCTCAGCTAATTTTTGTGTTCATCAAACCATTTTTGGGTCCCTCAGCCCTTTTTGGGTTCCTGAATCCATTTTTGGTTTCCTCAATCCCTTTTTTTATTCCTAAATCCATTTTTGGCTTTGTCAAACCATTTTTGTGTTTCTCAACCCTTTTTTGGGTCTCTCAATCTATTCTTGGGTTCCTCAATCCATTTTTGTGTTAGTCAGCCCATTTTTGGGTTCCTCAATCCATTTTTGGATCCCTGAATCCATAATCCTAACCCTAACCCTAACTGTAACCTTAACCTTAACCTTAACCTTAACCTAAACCTAACCAAATCCTAACTTTAAACCAAACCCTAATCCAAACCCTAAGCCTAACCCTAACCTTACCTCAACCCTAACCCTACCTCAACCCCAACCCTAACCAAAACCCCAACCCTAAACCTAACCCTAACAATAACTTTAACCCTAACCCTAACCCTAACCCTAACCCTAACCCTAACCCTAACCCTAACCCTAACCCAATCCTAACCCTAACCCAAACCCAACCCTTACCCTAACCCTAACCCTAACCCTAACCCTAACCCTAACCCTAACCCTAACTTTAACCCTAACCCTAACCCTAACCCTAACCCTAACCCTAACCCTAACCCTAACCCTAACCCAATCCTAACCCTAACCCAAACCCAACCCTTACCCTAACCCTAACCCTAACCCTAACCCTTACCCAAACATATACCTAACCCCAAACCTATCCCTAACCCTAACCCAACTCTAATCCTAACCCTAACACTAACTCTAACCCTAATCATAGAATCTTCCAGTTCGAAAAGACCTTTGAGATCATCGCGTCCAACCACACCCATCATCCCCTAAACCATGTCCCTCCCTTCCTCAGCCAATTTTTGGGTTCCTCAATGAATTCTTAGGTTCCTCAACCCATTTTTGGTTTCCTCAGCCCATTTTTGGGTCTTTCGATCCGTTTTTTGGTTCCTCAGTACATTTTTTGGTCCTTCATTCCTTTTTGGATCCCTTAATCCATTTTTGGTTTCCTCGGCTGATTTCTGGGTTTCGAAGCCCACTTTTTAGTCCCTCATCCCATTTTTGGGTTCCTCAGCCTATTTTTGCTTTCCTCAGCCGATTTTTTGTTTCCTCAATCCAATTTTTGGTTTCCTCAGCCCAGTTTTGGGTTCGCCAATCTGTTTTTTATTTCCGTGATTCTTTTTTGGGTTCCTCAATCGATTTTTGGGTCCCTCAGCCCATTTTGGATTCTTCAATCAATTTTGGGGTTCCTCAATCCATTTCTGGGTTCTTCAATCCAGTTTTTGGTCCCTCTGCCCGTTTTTGGGTTCGTCAATCCATTTTTGCGTTCCTCAGCCCATTTTTGGGTCCTCCAATATATTTTTTGGTTTTTCATCCCATTTTTAGATTCGTCAGCACATTTTTGGGTCCCTCAATCCTTATTTGGGTCCCTCAATCCCTATTTGCTCCCTCAATCCATATTTCTGTTCCTCAGCCCATTTTTGGGTTCCTCAGCCCATTTTTGGCTTCCTCAGCCTATTTTTTATTTCCTCGGCCCATTTTTTGGTTCCTCGGCCCATTTTTGTGTTCCTCGGCCCATTTTCAGATTCCTCAATTCATTTTTTGGGTACCTCAGACAATTTCTGATTTCCTCAATCCAGTTTTGGGTTCGTCAGCCCATTTTTGAGTACCTCAATCCATTTTTGGGTCCCTCAATCCATTTTTGGGTTCCTCTTTTTGGGTTCCTCAGCCATTTCTTGGTTTCATCAATCTATTTTTTGCTTCCTCAGCCTATTTTGGGGTTCCTGAGACCATTTTTGGTTTCCTAAACTCATACTTGGTTCCCTCAGCCCATTTTGGATTCTTCAGCCCGTTTTGGGGTTCCTCAATCCGTTTTTGGGTTCCTCAGCCCATTTTGGGTCCTTCAGCCCATTTCTGGGTCCCTCGGCCCATTTTGGGTTCCTCGGCCCATTTTTGGGTTCCTTAGACAATTTTTGGTTTCCTCAATACATTTTTGGGTTCGTCAGCCCATTTTGAGTTCCTCAATCCATTTTTTAATCTCTCTGTTCATTTTTTGGTCCCTCAGTCTATTTTTGGTCCCTCAATCTTATTTTGGGGCCCTTGGCTTTTTTGGGGGTTCCTCACCCATTTTCAGGTACCTCAATCCATTTTGGGGTTCCTCAGACCATTTTTTGGTCCCTCAGTCCGTTTTTTGATCCCTCAATCCCTTTATTGGTCCCTCAATCCCTTTATTGTTGTCTCAATCCATTTTTGGTTTCGTCTGCCAATTTTTGGGTTCCTAAGCCCATTTTTGGGTTCCTCAATCTATTTTTTGTGTTCCTCAATCCATTTTTGGGATTCTTCAATCCATTTTTGGGTTCCTCAGCCAATTTTTGGGTTCATCAAACTATTTTTGGGTCCCTCAGTCCATTTTTGAGTTCCTCAGCCCATTTTTTGCTTCCAAAACTCATTTTTGGGTCCCTCAGCATAGTTTTGATTCCTCAATCCATTTTTTGGCTTCCTCAAACCATTTTTGTGTTCCTCAACCCTTTTTTGGGTCTCTCAATCTATTTTTGGTTTCCTCAATCCATTTTTGTGTTACTCAGCCCATTTTTGGGTTCCTCAATCCATTTTTGGATCCCTGAATCCATAACCCTAATGCTAACCCTAATCCTAACCTTAACCTTAACCCAACCCTAACCAAACCCTAACCTTAACCCAAACCCTAACCCAAACCCTAAGCCTAACCCTAGCCTTACCTCAAGCCTAACCCTAAACACAACTTTAACCCCAACTCTAACCCCATCCCTAACCCCAACCCAAATACGACCCTAACCTTAACCCTAAGCCAAAACAAATGCTAACCCCAAACGTAACCCTTACCCTATACCTAAACGTAACGCTAAGCCCAACCCTAGCCCAACCCCAACCCTAACTCTAACACTTACCCAACCCTAACCCTAACCCTAACCCAACCCTAACACTAACCCTAACCCTAACCCTAACCCAACCATATCCTTAACCCCAAACCTATCCCTAACCCTAACCCTAACCCAACTCTAACCCTAACCCTAACACTAACTCTAACCCTAATCATAGAATCTTCCAGTTCGAAAAGACCTTTGAGATCATTGCGTCGAACCACACCCATCATCCCCTAAACCATGTCCCTCCCTTCATCAGCCGATTTTGGGGTTCCTCAATGAATTCTTAGGTTCCTCAACCCATTTTTGGTTTCCTCATCACAATTTTGGGTTTCTCAGCCCATTTTTGGGTCTTTCAATCCATTTTTTGGTTCCTCAATACATTTTTTGGTCCCTCAATCCATTTTTGGGTCCCTTAATCCATTTATGGTTTCCTCGGCCGATTTCTGGGTTCCTAAGACAATTTTTGAGTCCCTCATCTCATTTTTGGGTTCCCCAGCCGATTTTTGCTTTCTTCAGACGATTTTTTGTTTCCTCAATCCATTTTTTGTTTCCTCAGCCTATTTTTGGGTTCGTCAATCTGGTTTTGGTTCCTGCAATTCTTTTTGCGGTTCCTCAATCGATTTTTGGGTCCCTCAGCCTATTTTGGATTCTTCAATAAATTTTGGGTTCCTCAATCCATTTTTTGGTTCTTCAAACTAGTTTTGGGTCCCTTGAGTCATTTTTGGGTTCCTCAATCCATTTTTGCATTCCTCAGCACATTTTGGGGTCCTTCAATATATTTTTGGGTTCCTCAGCCCATTTTTAGATTCCTCAGCACATTTTTAGGTCCCTCAATCCCTATTTGGGTTGATTCAATCCCTATTTGCTCTCTCAATCCATATTTCCATTCCTCGGCCTAATTTTGGGTTCCTCATTCCATTTTTGGTTTCCTCGGCCCATTTCTGGGTTCCTCGGCCAATTTTTGTGTTCCTCGGCACATTTTCGGGTTCCTCAATCCATTTTTTGTGTTCCTCAGACAATTTTTGATTTCCGCAGTCCATTTTTGGGTTCGTCAGCCCATTTTTGAGTTCCTCAATCCATTTTTGGGTCCCTCAGTTCTTTTTTGGTCCCTCAATCCATTTTTGGGGCCCTCGGCCTTTTTGGGGGTTCATCACCCATTTTGGGGTACATCAATCCCTTTTTGGGTTCCTCAGCCCATTTTGGGGTTTCTCAGCCCTATTTTGGGTTCCTCAATCCATTTTTGGGTTCCTCAGCCAATTTTTGGGTTCATCAATCTATTTTTTGGTTCCTCAGCCCATTTTCGGCATCCTGAGACCATTTTTGGGTTCCTAAACTCATTCTTGGGTCCCTCAGCCCATTTTGGATTCTTCAATCCGTTTTGGGTTCCTCAATCCATTTTTGGGTCCCTCAATCCATTTATGGGTTGCTGAATCCATTTTTGAGTTCCTCAGCCCATTTTGTGTTTCCTCAGCTGATTTTTGGGTTCCTCAGCCCATTTTTGGATTCCTCAGCCCATTTTGGGGTCCCTCGGCGATTTTTTGGTTCCTTGGCCCATTTTTGGGTTCCTCAGACAATTTTTGGTTTTCTCAATCCATTTTTGGGTTCGTCAGCCCATTTTTGAGTTCCTCAATCCATTTTTTAATCCCTCTGTTCATTTTTTGGTCCCTAGGTTCATTTTTGGTCCCTCAATCCATTTTTGTGGATCTCAGTCTTTTTTCGGGGTTCCTCACCCATTTTTGGGTACCTCAATCCGTTTTGGGATTCCTCAGCCCATTTTTCAGTTCCTCTATCCATTTTCTTATCCCTCAAACCATTTTTTGGTGCTTCAATCCATTTTTTGATCCCTCAATCCCTTTTTGGGTCTTTCGATCCATTCTTGGTTTCGTTGACCGATTTTTTGGTTTCCTAAGCCCACTTTTAAGTTCCTCAGCCAATTTTTAAGTTCCTCAGCCAATTTTTAGGTCCCTACGTGATTCTTTGTTTCTTCAATCTATTTTTGGGCTCCTCAATCCATTTTTTGGGATTCTTCAATACATTTTTGGGTCCCTCAGCCCATTTTTAAGTTCCTCAACCCATTTTTAGGACCTTCAGTCAATTTTTGGGTTCCTCAATCTACATTTTGTGTTCCTTAATCCATTTTTGCGATTCTTCAATCCATTTTTGCGATTCTTCAATCCATTTTTGGGTTCCTCAGCCAGTTTTGGGGTTCATCAAACCATTTTGGTGTCCCTCAGTCCATTTTTGTGTTCCTCAGCCCATCTTTTGCTTCCAAAACTCATTTTTGGGTCCCTAAGCCCATTTTCGATTCTTAAATCCATTTTTGGGTTCGTCAATCCATTTTTTGATTCCTCAATCCATTTTTGGCTTCCTCAAACCGTTTTTGTCTTCCTCAACCCTGTTTTTGGTCTCTCAATCTATTTTTGGCTTCCTCAATCCATTTTTCTGTTACTCAGCCCATTTTTGGGTTCCTCAATCCATTTTTGGATCCCTGAATCGATAACCCTAATTCTAACCCTAACCCTAACCCTAATCCAACCCCAACCCTAACCCTAACCCTAACCCTAACCCTAACCCTAACCGAACCATATCCCTAACCCCAAACTTATCCCTAACCCTAAATTTAACCCAACTCTAACCCTAACCATAACACTAACTCTAACCCTATCCCTAACCCTAACCCCAACCCTTCCACAGCCGATTTTTGGGTTCCTCAATGAATTCTTAGGTTCCTCGGCCCATTTTTGGTTTCCTCAGCACAATTTTCGGTTTCTCAGACCATTTTTGGTTCTTTCAATCCATTTTTTGGTTCCTCAATACACTTTTTGGCCACTCAACCCATTTTGAGTCCCTTAATCCATTTTTGGTTTCCTCATCCCATTTTTGTGTTTCTCAGCCCATTTTTGGGACCCTCAGCCCATTTTGGGTCCTTCAGCCGATTTTTCGGTTCCTCAATCTATTTCTTGGGTTCCTCAATCCATTTTTGTGCTTCTTCTTTCCATTTTTGGGTTTCTCAGCTAATTTTTGTGTTCATCAAACCATTTTTGGGTCCCTCAGCCCTTTTTGGGGTTCCTCAGCCCATTTTTTGCTTCCAAAACTCATTTTTGGGTCCCTCAGCCCATTTTTGGGTTCCTGAATCCATTTTTGGTTTCCTCAATCCCTTTTTTTATTCCTAAATCCATTTTTGGCTTTGTCAAACCATTTTTGTGTTTCTCAACCCTTTTTTGGGTCTCTCAATCTATTCTTGGGTTCCTCAATCCATTTTTGGATCCCTGAATTCATAACCATAATTCTAACCCTTAACCTTAACCTAACCCTAACCAAACCCTAACCTTAACCCAAACCCTAATCCAAACCCTAAGCCTAACCCTAGCCTTAACTCAGTCCTAACCCTAACCCCAACACTAACCCCAACCCAAACCCAAACATAAACTTAACCCTAACCCAGACCTAACGTTAACCCCAAACATAACCCTTACCCTATACCTAACCGTAACGCTAACCCCAACCCTAGCCCAACCCCAACTCTAACCCTAACCCCAACCTCAACCCTAACCCTAACCCTAACCCTAACCCTAACCCTAACCCTAACCCTAACCCTAACCCTAACCCTAACCCAACCATATCCCTAACCCCAAACCTACCCCTAACCCTAACCCTAACACTAACACTAACCCCAAACCTACCCCTAACCCTAACCCTAACCCAACTCTAACCCTTACCCTAACAATAACCCTAACCCTTCCGTAGCCGATTTTTGGGTTCCTCAATGAATTCTTAGGTTCCTCAACCCATTTTTGGTTTCCTCATCACAATTTTGGGATTCTCAGCCCATTTTTGGGTCTTTCAATCCAATTTTTAGTTCCTCAATACATTTTTTGGTCCCTCAATCCATTTTTGGGTCCCTTAATCCATTTTTTGTTTCCTCGGGCGATTTCTGGGTTCCTAAGCCCAATTTTGAGTCCCTCATCCCATTTTTGGGTTCCTCAGCCCATTTTTGTTTTCCTCAGCCGATTTTTTGTTTCCTCAATCCATTTTTCGGTTTCCTCAGACTATTTTTGGGTTCGTCAATCTGGTTTTGGTTTCTGCAATTCTTTTTTGGGTTCCTCAATCGATTTTTGGGTCCCTCAGCCCATTTTTGGTTTTCTCAATCCATTTTTGCATTCCTCAGCCCATTTTTGGGTTCCTCAATCCATTTTTGCATTCCTCAGCCCATTTTTAGATTCCTCAGCACATTTTTGGGTCCCTCAATCCATTTTTGCGTCGATGAATCCATTTTTGAGTTCCTCAGCCCATTTTGTGTTTCCTCAGCTGATTATTTGGGTTCCTCAGTCGATTTTTGGGTTCCTCAAACTATTTTTTGATTCATCCGGCCCTTCTTGCGTCCCTCAGCCCATTTTTGGATCCCTCAGCCCATTTTGGGGTCCCTCAGCCCATTTTTTGGTTCCTCGGCCCATTTTTGGTTTCCTCAGACAATTTTTGGTTTCCTCTTTCCATTTTTGGGTTCGTCAGCGCATTTTTGAGTTCCTCAATCCATTTTTTAATCCCTCTGTTCATTTTTTGGTCCCTCCGTTCATTTTTGGTCCCTCAATCCATTTTTGGGGCCCTCGGCCTTTTTGGGTGTTCCTCGGCCCATTTTTGGTTTCCTCAATCCATTTTTGTGTTACTCAGCCCATTTTTGGGTTCCTCAATACATTTTTGGATCCCTGAATACATAAACCTAATTCTAACCCTAACCTTAACCTTAACTTTAACCTAACCCTAAACAAATCCTATCCTTAACCCAAACCCTAACCCAAACCCTAAACCTAACCCTAGCTTTACCTCAACCCTAACCATAACCACAACACTAACCCAAACCCTAACCCCATCCCCAACCCCAACCGTAAACCCAACCCAAACACAACCCTAACCTTAACCCTAACCCAAAACTGACGCTAACCCCAAACATAACCCTTACCCTATACCTAACCGTAACGCTAACCCCAAACCTAGCCCAATCCCACCCCTAACCCCAACCCCAACCTCAACCCTAACCCTAACCCTAACACTAACCTTAACCCTAACCCTTACCCAACCCTAACTCTAACCCTAACCCTAACCCTAACCCTAACCCTAACCCTAACCCTAATCCTAACCCTAACCCTAACTCTAACCCAACCATATCCCTAACCCCAAACCTATCTCTAACCCTAACCCAACTCTAACCCTTACCCTAACACTAACTCTAACCCTAACCCTATCCGCAAACCTTCCCCAGCTGATTTTTGGGTTCCTCAATCCATTTTTGGGTCCCTCAATCCATTTTTAGGTTCCTTAACCCATTTTTGGGTTCATCAATCCATTTTTTGGGTTCCTCTGCCCATTTTGGCGTTCCTGAGCCCATTTTTGGGTTCCTCAATCCTTTTTTTTCTTCCTCAGACCATTTTTTTGGTTACTCAATCCATTTTTTGGTCCCTCAGCCCATTCTTGGGATCCTCAGCCCATTTTTGGGTTCCTCACCTGTTTTTTGGTTCCTCAGCCCATTTTGGGGTTTCTCAATCCATTTTTGGGTTCCACAGCCAATTTTTGGTTTCATCAATTAATTTTTTGCTTCCTCAGCCCATTTTTGGGTTCCTCAGACCATTTTTGGTTTTCTCAGCCTATTTTGGGGTTCCTCAATCCATTTTTGGGTTCTTCAGCCAATTTTTGGTTTCATCAATCTTTTTTTTGTTTCCTCAGCCCATTTTGGGGTTCAGGAGACAATTTTTGGGGTTCCTTAACTCATTTTTGTGCCCCTGTGCCCATTTTGGATTCTTCAATCAATTTTTGGGTTCCTCAATCCAGTTTTGGGTCCCTCAATCCATTTTTGAGTTCCTCAGACGATTTTATGTTTCCTCAGCCGATTTTTGGGTTCCTCAGCCGATTTTTGGGTTCCTCAAACTATTTTTGGATTTGTCAGGCCCTTTTGGCGTCCCTCAGCCCATTTTTGGGTCCCTCAGCCCATTTTTGGTCCCTCGGCCCAATTTGGTTCCTCACCCATTTTCAGGTACCTCAATCCGTTTTGGCGTTCCTCAGGTCATTTTTGGGTTCCTCAATCCATTTTTTAATCCCTCAATCCACTTTTTAGTCCCTCTATCTGTGTTTTGATCCCTCAATCCCTTCTTGGGTCTCTCAATCCATTTTTGGTTTCATCGGCCGATTTCCGGGTTCCTCAGCCCATTTTTGGGTCCCTCAGCAAGTTTTTGGGTTCATCAAACCATTTTGGTGTCCCTCGGTCCATTTTTGGGTTCCTCAGCCCATTTTTTGCTTCCAAAACTCATTTTTGGCCTTTTTGGGTGTTCCTCGGCCCATTTTTGGTTTCCTCAATCCATTTTTGTGTTACTCAGCCCATTTTTGGGTTCCTCAATCCATTTTTGGATCCCTGAATCAATAACCCTAATTCTAACCCTAACCCTAACCCTAATCCAACCCCAACCCTAACCCTAACCCTAACCCTAACCCTAACCGAACCATATCCCTAACCCCAAACTTATCCCTAACCCTAAATTTAACCCAACTCTAACCCTAACCCTAACACTAACTCTAACCCTATCCCTAACCCCAACCCCAACCCTTCCACAGCCGATTTTTGGGTTCCTCAATGAATTCTTAGGTTCCTCGGCCCATTTTTGGTTTCCTCAGCACAATTTTCGGTTTCTCAGACCATTTTTGGTTCTTTCAATCCATTTTTTGGTTCCTCAATACACTTTTTGGCCACTCAACCCATTTTGAGTCCCTTAATCCATTTTTGGTTTCCTCATCCCATTTTTGTGTTTCTCAGCCCATTTTTGGGACCCTCAGCCCATTTTGGGTCCTTCAGCCGATTTTTCGGTTCCTCAATCTATTTCTTGGGTTCCTCAATCCATTTTTGTGCTTCTTCTTTCCATTTTTGGGTTTCTCAGCTAATTTTTGTGTTCATCAAACCATTTTTGGGTCCCTCAGCCCTTTTTGGGGTTCCTCAGCCCATTTTTTGCTTCCAAAACTCATTTTTGGGTCCCTCAGCCCATTTTTGGGTTCCTGAATCCATTTTTGGTTTCCTCAATCCCTTTTTTTATTCCTAAATCCATTTTTGGCTTTGTCAAACCATTTTTGTGTTTCTCAACCCTTTTTTGGGTCTCTCAATCTATTCTTGGGTTCCTCAATCCATTTTTGGATCCCTGAATTCATAACCATAATTCTAACCCTTAACCTTAACCTAACCCTAACCAAACCCTAACCTTAACCCAAACCCTAATCCAAACCCTAAGCCTAACCCTAGCCTTAACTCAGCCCTAACCCTAACCCCAACACTAACCCCAACCCAAACCCAAACATAAACTTAACCCTAACCCAGACCTAACGTTAACCCCAAACATAACCCTTACCCTATACCTAACCGTAACGCTAACCCCAACCCTAGCCCAACCCCAACTCTAACCCTAACCCCAACCTCAACCCTAACCCTAACCCTAACCCTAACCCTAACCCTAACCCAACCATATCCCTAACCCCAAACCTACCCCTAACCCTAACCCTAACACTAACCCCAAACCTACCCCTAACCCTAACCCTAACCCAACTCTAACCCTTACCCTAACAATAACCCTAACCCTTCCGTAGCCGATTTTTGGGTTCCTCAATGAATTCTTAGGTTCCTCAACCCATTTTTGGTTTCCTCATCACAATTTTGGGTTTCTCAGCCCATTTTTGGGTCTTTCAATCCATTTTTTGGTTCCTCAATACATTTTTTGGTCCCTCAATCCATTTTTGGGTCCCTTAATCTATTTTTGGATTCCTCGGGTGATATCTGGGTTCCTAAGCCCAATTTTGAGTCCCTCATCCCATTTTTGGGTTCCTCAGCCCATTTTTGCTTTCCTCAGCCGATTTTTTGTTTCCTCAATCCATTTTTCGGTTTCCTCAGCCTATTTTTGGGTTCGTCAATCTGGTTTTGGTTTCTGCAATTCTTTTTTGGGTTCCTCAATCGATTTTTGGGTCCCTCAGCCCATTTTTGGTTTCCTCAATCCATTTTTGCATTCCTCAGCACATTTTTGGGTCCCTCAATCCCTATTTGCTCCCTCAATCCATATTTCAGTTCCTCGCCCCATTTTTGCTTTCCTCGGCCCATTTCTGTGTTCCTCGGCGCATTTTCGGGTTCCTCAATCCATTTTTTGGGTACCTCAGACAATTTTTTATTTCCTCAATCCATTTTTGGGTTCATCAGCCCATTTTTTAGTTCCTCAATCCATTTTTGGGTCCCTCAATCCATTTCTGGGTCCCTCAGTTCCTTTTTGGTGCCTCAATACATTTTTTGTGTTCCTCAGACAATTTTTGATTTCCTCAATCCATTTTTGGGTTCGTCAGCCCATTTTTGAGTTCCTCAATCCATTTTTGGGTCCCTCGGCCTTTTATGGGGTTCCTCACCCATTTTTTGGTACATCAATCCCTTTTTGGGTTCCTCAATCCGTTTTACGGTTCCTCAGCCCATTTTAGGGTTCCTCAGCCCATTTTTGGGTTTCTCAATCCATTCTTGGATCCTTCAATCCATTTTTGGTTCTCTCGGCTGATTTTTGGGTCCGTCGGCCGATGTTTGTGTCCCTCAGCCGATTTTTTTGTCCCTCAGTAGATTTTTTGTTTCCTCAATCCATTTTTCGGTCCCTCAATCCAATTTTTCGGTCCCTCAATCCATTCTTGGGACCCTCAGTCTATTTTTGGGTCCCTCAGCCCATTTTTGGCTCCCTCAATTGATTTTTGGGGTTCTCGGCCGAATTTCGGTATCCTCAATTCATGTTTGGTTTCCTCAGCCCATTTTTGAGTTCCTCAATCTTTTTTTGGGTCACCCAATCCATTTTTGGGGTTCCTTGGCCGATTTTCGGGTTCCTTAGCCCATTTTTTGGTCCCTCAATCCATTTTTGGGTCCCTAAATCCATTTTTGGGTCCCTCAATCCATTATTGGTTTCCTTAGCTCATTTTTGGGTTCCTCAATCCATTTTTGGGTCCCGTAATTAATTTTTGGGTTCAGTAATTCATTTTTGGGTTCCGTAATCCCTTTTCGGGTTCCTCGATCCTTTTTCGGGTTCCTCGATCCCTTTTCGGGTTCCTAGATCCATTTTTGGGTCCCTCAGCCTGTTTTGGGGGTTCCTGAGCTTTTTTTTGGGTCCCTCAGCCCGTTTTTGGGTCCCTCAAACCATTCATGGATCCCTCAGCCCATTCTTGGGATCCTCAGCCCATTTTTGGGTTCCTCAGCCCATTTTCAGATTCCTCAACCCATTTTTGGGTTTCTCAATCCATTTTTGGGTTCCTCAGCCAGTTTTTGGTTTCATCAATCTACTTTTTGGTTCCTCAGCACATTTAGGGGTTCCTGATACCATTTTGGGATTCCTAAATTCATTTTTGGGTCCCTCAGCCAATTCTTGAATCTTCAATCCGTTTTTGGGTTCCTCAATCCATTTTTGGGTCGCTCAATCCATTTTTGGTTACGTCGGCCGATTTTTGGTTTCCTAACCCATTTTTGGGTCCCCCAGCCGATTTTCCTCAATCTATTTATTGGGTTCCTCAATACATTTTTGGGATTCTTCAATCCATTTTTTGGGTTACTCAGCCAATTTTGGGGGTCATCAAACCATTTTTTGGTCCTTCAGCCCATTTTTGGGTTCCTCAGCCCATTTTTTGCTAACAAAACTCATTTTTGAGTCCCTCAGCGAATTTTCGATTCTTCAATGCATTTCTGAATTCCTCAAACCATTTTTGTGCTCCTCAACCCTTTTTTGGGTCTCTCAACCTATTTTTGGTTTCCTCTATCCATTTTTGTGTTACTCAGCCCATTTCTGGGTTTCTACAATCCAGTTTTGGATCCCTGAATCCATAACTCTAATTCTAACCCTCACCGTAACCCAAACCCTAACACAAACCCTAACCCTAACTCAAACCCTAAATCTAAACCCAACTTTAACCCTAACCCTAACCCTTACACCTAAACCTAACTCTACCTGTAACCCTAACCCTAACCCTAAACCTAACCATAACCCCTAACCCTAAACCTAACCCATAAACCTAAACCTACCCCTAACCCTTAGCACTAAAATTAACCCTGACCATAAACCCTAACCCTGAAACCTAATCCTAACTGCACCCCTAACCCTAAACCTAACCCTAACCCAAATCCTTACCCTAACCCTAATCCTAACCCTAACACTAACCGTAACACTAACCCTAAGTCTAAGCCTAACCCTAAACCCAACCCTAACACTAACTCTAAACCCTAAGCCTAACCCCAACCCTAAGCCTAACCCTAAACCCTAACCCTAAACCCTAACTCTAACCCCAACCCTAACCCTAAAACCCTATCCCTAACCCTAACCCTAACACTAACCCCTAAGTCTAACCCTAAACCTAACCCTAACCCTAAACCTTACCCTATCCCTAACCCTAAACCTAATCCTAAACCTAACTCTAACCCTAACCCTAACCCTAATCCGAACCCGAACCCTAACCCCTAAACCTAACACTAACCCTAACCCTAACCCTAATTCGAACCCTAACCTTAACCCGAACCCTAACCCTAACCCTAAACCCTCAGCCTAACCCTAACCCAAACCCTAACCCTAACACTAACCCTAACCTAAGCCTAACCCAAACCCTAAACCCTAACCCTAACCCCAACCCTAAGCCTAAACCCTGACTGTAAACCCTAACCCTAACTCCAACCCTAACCCTAAACCCTATCCCTAACCCTAAACCCTAATCCTAACCCTAAGCCTAAGCCTAAGACTAACCCTAACCCTAACCCTAACCCTAACCCTAACCCTAACCCTAACCCTAACCCTAAGCCTAACCCCAACCCTAAACCCTAACCATAACCCCAACCCTAAGCCTAAACGCTGACCCTAAACCCTAACCCTAAACCCTATCCCTAACCCTAAACCCTAACCCTAAGCCTAAGCCTAAACCTAACCCTAACCCTAACTCTAACCCTAAAGCCTAACCTTATCCCTAACCATAACCCTAATGACACGCTAACCCAAATCCTAACCCCCTAACCCTAACCCTAGCCTTAACACTAATCCTGACAGAGATGCAGCTGCTAACTGCTTGGATGGATGAAGATTCAAATGACTGCTTCTATCGGAGGGAAGGAGAAGACCGACTGCTTTTCTGTGGCTTTGAACCGGGTGCCCAAAGAAAACTTTTGACAGCAACACTTTTCAGCGCTAGCAGTTCTCAGACAGCTTTACCTATTAGTGTAAAGAACCAGCGGAGCCGGAGTCTGCTGAGGATGCCCAGGAATGCGCGCGAAGCTTGCTCAACTAAGCAAGAGTGCACAGGTTCTCTTCCCGGAGGTTTCAACGTCCGCGGCCGAACGAGCTTGCGGGGTAAACCGTTTCTCATCCAGCAGCCAGACCCCGGCGTTTTACAGTCATGCAGAAGAGCTGTTGCAAAGACGGCAGAACAGAGCAGAGAAGGCACGGTATCGTGGCAGAAGCTGACTGAAAGGCGTACCTGTGTGTGATGAACAAATGCCTGACAAATATATTGACAAGGAACCAATTTCAGCTCTAACGGTACACAGAGAGCCTTATCTCTTGATGTAAAGGTTCTGTGCATCCGGAGTGCTTCAGTGATGTGCTACACCGATTTTCATGTGCTTTCTCATCTGTTTCGGCTGCATGGACCATGTCCATGCACAGGTCGATCTTTCTGAAAACTGCTTGTGCAGAAACGTGTTACTACATCAATCAGTGGCCCACAGCACTGTCTGTGACAGGCAGTCTCCCATGTCTTCTCCAGAGGGAACAGAGACTAACCTCTTGACTGTAAGGCATCCAGGGCTTGCTCATCTCTGAATAGGTGGTAGAGCAGAAAGGATTGATCCGGCAGGGCCTTCCTGTCCCACAGTCTTGTAAATATAGGGAAACAGAGGATCTGCTCTTGCTTCGATGAACAGCCTTCACACTGCTTCATTGGCTTTCTCAGCAAGGTGAGGCTTCAAGGATTCCTTTCGTGCAGAGGTAGTGCCTTTTCTTACCCGTTAGTGCTGTAAACTGAAGCTTGTCAAAATGCTGCCTCTGGCCACGGCTCCACAGACATCCCAGCGGTCTACTCCTTGTCTCCGCGAGGAACAGTCGTGAGAGGCTGATTGCTCCGAGGGGATTCACAGGACAGCCCTGAGTATCAGAAAATAGGACACTACAAAATCAAACAGCCAAAACTTTAAAAAGTACTTAATAATATAACAAAACCAACTTCCCTGAGGTCAGAATATGAGGAGGAGACCGTCAAGATCTGAGGGATCTCACAGGAGAACTGGTCCAAGGTATTGATTTGGGAGGGGGCAGTGAAAATGTATTGGACTTGTGCAGCAGAGCAATGAGAAACCCAGAGCCTCAGGCAGCTGCTGCCGTCTGGACACAAACGCTGCTGCTCAGGAGGGTCTATTTGTACTAGATGTTGCCTTCTCTGTCGTCGCCAGCAAGATCTCCCAGGTATTTGTACCCTTTTGAAGGTCTCAAGGAGGAGGATAACAGTGGGTGAGGATCAAGTCCAGGGCTACTGAACCGGTTCATCCCTTCAGTGTATATCGAGTGGTTGGGTGCACCCAAGTGCTCTCTGTCTCTGCCATCCCACGATCAGCTGTCAGCAAGCAGAAGTCAATTGGGCAGAATACCGTAGAGTGGTTCCTGGCACTTTTAAACCTCTCAGGCCAGTCAGAGAGCAGCAGCCAAATGCAGATGCAAATGAAAATGTCTCCCAGTCCTATTCAGCACGTTCTTGGTCACAGGCCAGTTGGGCAGTGCAAGATGGAAAAAGGCTCAGCAGCAGTGGCTTCTCTCTGGCTGTGTCTGCTTCTCCCCCTTACCAGCATGACCAGAGCAGGGTCACTCCATGGTCCCAGGGCACCATAATTGCTCGGTAGAGCAGCACACTGAGCTCAGGGCCTGTGCGGATCATGGTCACGGGTGCTGGAATGGCCTCCTGGGCAACATGGACATAGTCACCTGGGGAAAGGCTCTTTGGGGAGAAACGATGTCCAGGGAGAAGGGCAGGGCACCATGGCTGTGGAGGGGAGAAATAAAAAAGTGTTCTGTTCCTGTGTGTCCAGGTGGGCGCAGCTGCCTTGCTCTTGGACAGCAGGAGCTAAAAGAAGAGCCCCAGGGCCTGAACCACAATGCTGTCCTGAGAAGTAGGAGAAGTAGGACTGGTACAGTGGAGAAGGATGCTAGGGGCAGGGAAACTGCTGAGCATGAGAAGCAGATAGGACACAGTCACAGACCTCTGTTCCCTCCTGTTATGGTCAGTCTCTAGCCAAGGATCTGCTGGGGAGGCTGAGATATCTGTCTGCTCTGGAAAATCTGCTGTGCCCTTCAGAGGGGTTGGCGCTGTGGGGTGAGTGCCCAAAGCTCTGCCGCTCCCTGTGGGTGGCAGTGGCATTGGGTCAGCCCTGGCTGTGCTGCTCTGCTGGGGTGAGGTGGGGAGAGGGCAGAGGAGGTGGAGGGAGCTGGTGAGGGGTGGGCTGTTCCTCTGCTGCTGAGCTGGTCTGGGCTACTGGGATGGAGGGAGCTCATGGCAAGTGGGCAATGCTACAAAGAGCCAGCTCTGCCCACGAGCAGCTCCTCTGCAAAGCGCAGCAGGACTGGGAGCATTGCCTGCAGGGGAGAGGGGAGAGGAGTGAAGAGGAGAGTAAATTGGAGTGGGAGCACAGCTGAGTGCTCACTAGGAAAGAAATCTTCTCACCCCTAAATGCAGTAAGGAGCTGGCTGTAGTGCAGTGAGGATATAGTTCCTGGGAAGATCTAAAGCTGAAATGTGCCACAGATTTCAGAATATGTCAGGAGGATTCTTAAAGTTTCTCTTGAGCAGAGCAAAAGTAGTGCTCCGGAGCAGGGACTTTCCATTGCACCATCAAAGTACTGTCTGTGCTGGCTGCCTTCTACCAGGCATGGCTGCAGGAGGATGAAGCCTGATGGGTACTCAGGGTTGCCCTGGGTTGTCCTTGAGAACAGGGTTGCTGCACCCCAGGGTCTCTGTGTCGGGGCAGGGACTCTGTCCGTTGTCAGGTTCAGTGTTCAGCGTGTGTGGGGAGCTGCCCATGGCAGTGTGGAGAGAAGATGTGAGTGGATGGATTGACCCCTAGTAGGACAGGGCAGAGAACTCTTGTTTAAAGGGGTGCTGTGTGTTTCAGGCATGCTCACAGCTCCAGGTCACCCTCACAAGAATTGCAGACAGTCATTTTGAAGAATGGCACCGATGAAGCATTTAACTGGAAGGGACGGAGTCTGTGCTTTCAGTTTTCCACTCCTGGTTGACTGGGTGGGAGATGGGAATTTATTTCTGTCTTTTTGAATGACACCGATACCCAGTTCCCTTTAGGGTTTGGCTGAGCTGGTCCTTGGCCCCTGAACAGAGAGAGATGCCTCTGGGCAGGGTTCCACTTCCAGGAGGGGTCTGCAGGGAAGAGCTGAGAACACAGTGGGTGGGCTGAGCTCTGTCAGGACAGACGGGAGGAGATCCAGGGACAGAGAAATATTTCCTGGCATGGACAATTCCAGGAAGAAGAGACAGGGATGGAGAAGAATCTGCTCCCATTAACATCATGGGAAGGGAGATTCCGGCACCTCCCTGACATCCTCTGCAGTGCAGATGCCTACCATGGAGCAAAGCCATGGTTTCCCCTCTCATCTCTTCTCTTAAGGCCATGGGTGCTCAGTCACCTTCTCAGCAGCCTCAGCCCTTCATAGAAGTAATTACAAAACACCTGACTCTCTGTTGGCTCCGTCTGCAGCAGCACCGTGCATTGCTCTGTGTTTCCTTTCCTGTGTCTGCTTGCCTTGTTTTTATATCTGGGGTTTCTGGGATGGGGTTTGGGCTAGAGGTGCAGCTCTGACACCAGTCCTACTGGTCGTACCCTGGAGATGTAGCCATGGTTGTAAAGTGTCGAATCCCTCTCCTAATTGGCATGTTGATGGCAATGCAAACAAGGAGATTTTCCTTTCAGGACACCTCGGATCATCACCACCATAACATGTGACCACCTCCTCCAATCCCCAATGTACTATTTCCTCTTCAACATCTCTGTCCTTGACCTGGGCTGTATCTCCACCACTGTCCCTAAAGCCATGGCCAATTCCCTCTGGGTCAACAGGGCCATCTCCTACACAGGATGTGTTGCTCAAGTCTTTCTTTTTCTTTTCTTGATATCATCAGAATATTTTCTGCTCAACGTCATGGCCTATGATTGCTACATTGCTATCTGCAAACTCCTGCACTATGTGACCCTCCTGGGCAACAGAGCTTATGTCCACATGGTAGTAGCTGACTGGGGCTCTGGGTTTCTCACTGCTCTGCTGTACACATTTTCAGTGCCCCTCTGCTAAGGCAATGCTGTGGAGCAGTTCTTCTGTGAAGTCCTCCAGATCCTCAGGATCTCCTGCTCAGACATCAAACTCAGTGAATTTGGGCTCGTTGCAGTCAGTGTTTTTGTAGCTTTTGGCCATTTCATTTTTATTGTGGTATCCTATGTGCAGATCTTCAGGACTGTACTGAGGATCCCCTCTGAGCAGGGATGGCAGAAAGATTTTTCCCCCTGCCTCCCTCACCTGGCTATAGTGTCACTCTTTTTTATCACTGTCATGTTTGACTACCTGAAGCCCCCCTCCTTTTACTCTACCTCGCTGGATCTGATGGTGTAATTTATGTACTCGGTGGTGCCATCAGTGAATCCCCTCATCTACAGCATGAGGAACCAACAGCTGAAGGATGCTGTGTAGAATCCAGTAACTGAATGTTCATCATAAGCAATAAATTGCCCATTGTCTTCTGCATAGCATTTACAATGTCACTGTTTGCCAAGCTGTCTTCTATAGCTCTTAGTGTTGTCATGGTGGTTCATGTTGAACTCTTGGAGCCCCATGTTGGGCATCAGAACGTACTGTGGTATTTTAAATCCAGTAGGCAGCTCAGCAGCACAGAGCCACTCATTCGCTTCCCCCTGGCGGGATGGAGGAGGGAATCAGAAGGATTAAAGGGAGACAACCCACAGGCTTGGACAACAACAATTTAACTGGTAGATCAATAGCTGTGCGTGCAGGAAAAGCAGAGCAAGGGATCCAAATACTCTTTCCCATCTGCAGGAAGGGGCTCAACCACCTCCAGAAAAATAGGGCTCCATCACACATCATGATTACTTGGGAAGAGAAATGCCATCAGTCTGAATTCCCCACTTCCTTCTTACCCCCGAGTTTTATTGCTGAGCATGGTGTGCTGTGTTAGAGAACATCTCTTTTGTCAGCTTGGGCCAGCTCTCCCAGATGTGTCCCATTGCAGATTTCTGTGCAGCCGAACCTTCTTGCTGGCAGGGGAATGTGAAGAGCAGAAAAGTCACTGATGTTGTGTAAGCCCTGCTTAGCAATAACAGAAAAATCTTTGTGTTACTACAAGATTGGATCTTTCAGCACAGATCGAAACCACAATCCCACTGCACCTACCCTGGAGAATTTTAACTCTACCCCAAGCCAAAGCATCAGAATAAGCTACGTGACTTCTCATCCCTGATCAGCCACACATACACCAGTGAGATCCAAGGCCCCTGTGGAACCCAGGGGCATACTCCTAGCCTAGAGTTTGTGATGGTACCAGAGACATCACCTGTCCCTGTGCAAGTCAGGTGTTGCTCCTGGGCTGAGACCTCCTTAGCCACCAGTGATACCGCAATTGGCTGCAGAGTCAGAAACCTGCTCCTGCCATAACAGCTACAGAACCAAGTTCAGTGAAGGAGGAGGGGAGGAGGGACTTCCCTGAGCAGCGATTCCCCCACTGCATATGGAGATAACTATGGTGAAGAAGGCTGTCCTCTTACAGCCAATGAGGAGTCCCAGTGGATGTCCTGGCAGGCTGTGGGGGATCCCACACTGGAAAAGTGGAGGTACCCAGGGGAGGTCATGATCCTGCGGGAAAAGATACTGGAGCAGGTTGTTGAGGGCTGCAGCCTGTGCTAAGGACTCACAGTGGAAAATTTGTGAAGGAATATCTCCCATGTGAGGGACTCCAGACAGGAGCGTGGGAAGAGATTGAGGGAGATTGATAGGTGGAGCCATACTCCACCATCACTGAAATCAAGGCAGCAGATGGAGGCCCCACAAGAAGCAGAGAATCCCCTACCTTCTTGCCAAGGGGCAGGTTGGAGGAATATGAGACAGGTGGGACTAGAAACAGGTCCCAGCTCAAGATGGGGGTGAATACCCTCTCGGTCTCCCTCACCTTTCCAGCTAAACAACAGGCATGAGCTTCTGGAACCTGAGGGTCAGCTGAATCAGGAGGAAAGTGAAAGTCCATCCGGGATTTTCCTAGGTTGAGTCAGTCAGCCCTATATACCTGACTGCTTCTGTTAAGGAAACCAGCAGGGTAGTTGTCTTCAGGATTACCTTCTGAGGGGAACAGAGAGCTTGATATGCTGACCAGACTTACCCCACAAGTGAGTCTGGTGCCTCCTGGACTGGGTTAAAGATATCACTGGGAAACTCCCCGGTCTGTTGTGGTCTTATAATTATTACCTGCTCTGGTTGTACAGGTAGATCGCGATGTGGTTGCACAGAGAAATCCAAAAGCCATCAAAAGGGACTTCAGGAGACTAGGAAGAATCAGGAGCACAGGCAGTGTTCTCTTCGATGCCATTCTTCCCCAGTATGAGGGAAGAGCACTGAAAGGAATTGGAAATCTCACCTCATTAACACGTGGTTCAGGGTCTGGTGCCATTGGTGGAATCAAGGGGCGGTTTAGTCACCATTGGGGCTACTGGCAGCAGATGGAGTTTAGCTGTCTCAAAGAGGGAAATGAATTCTTGTTGGTGGGACTCATTGAGAAGGCTTTAAACTATGACTGAAAGGGGAAGAGGTTATAACAGGGCTCACTACGGATGAGTCCAAGGGTATTGAGTCAATGTTGGCAGTGAAACCTATAGCCCAGGTCAAGTGCATCTACAGCAACACAACAAGGGCCACGAAGAGGAGGAGCTGGGAGCCCTTGTGTAGGATGGCTATGACTTAGTCATCATCACAGAAGCATGGTGGGATGGCTCATGACTGGTGTGCTGCAGTGGATGGCCATAGGCTCTTCAGAAGGGATCAAGCAAGGAAGAGCAGATGGTGCAGAGGCTCTGTGTGCTGGAGAGAGGTTTGATTGCATAGAGCTCAATGATTGTGATGACAAGGTCGAGGGCTTGTGGGTAGGGATGAGGGGGAAGGCCAACAAGCAGAAATCCTGCTGGGAGTCTGTTATAGACCATACAATCAGGATGAAGAAGTTGATGAAGCATTGTCCAAGCAGCTGGCAAGTTGCACAATCCCTACCCCATGTTCTGGTGGGAGACTTCAACTTGTCTGATGTCTGCTGGAAATACAACACAGCAGAGAGGAAATAGCTTAGGAAGTTTCTGGAGCGTGTGGGAGATAACTGGTGAATTCACTCTCAGAAAGTTAAGGTTGAGAGAGAAATCCAAACAATGCCACCTGAAAACAGTGATGTCCCTATTAGGTCCACAGAAATTGGGGTCCAAGCACAACTTGAAGTCAAAGCTGTCTCTATTAAGTCTACTGGAACAGGGACTCAAGTTAAATACAAGAAAGTCCTTGTTGCCTCTATAAAGATAAAGAAGACGTTGGTAAAGGAGACTGTAAAACTTACAGAGCCATCTCCACAATGGGAATGTGTGGAAGAAGGAGAAGAAAGAGAAGAAGAAGACGACAAAGGAGCAGAAGGACCAATCCCACCCACACAGGCAGCAGCAGGTGAAGAAGTGAGTGCAGGAGAGGAAGGAGCAACTGCCAGAGAGGAAAAAATGGTTGCAAGAGAAGGGGCGCAGCCAAAAGAACAAGGGGCGCATCTAAAAGAATGTAGAGTGGTATCAAAAGAAAAGAAGCAAAGTACAAGTGACCCGTGGTGTACTGTCACTAGAAGATTAATATCCTGACTACAAATTTGGTATTTCAAAAGATGCAAAAAAGGGAAAAAGCATTCCACTCATCCTGAGAGAGAATTATTTTTACCTGTTGATTGTTTGAGGCCTTTGTCTCAGCACACGGAAGACTACTTGCTGCCTCTACCGCTGGGTACAGTGAGCAATGTAGAAGTCCATCTCCATGGCTTGAATGATGTAGAAGTTTATCTCCACAGCACGCTCGGTCTCCATCTCCTCATGAGCGATACAGAGAGGAGGTGGGAGCGGTTTCTTGGAAGAGTACGAAGGGTAGTTGAAAAGATTCTACATGGGAGAGATGTACAAGAAATAATGTGAGAAAGTGAACTTACACAATCACTGATTGCAAGAGATCTTTGAGATTTATGAAGAGTTGCTTGCCTCGTGAACAAATACTCACCTGGCTGGTGCAGTGCAGGGACAATGGAGTTACTAGTCCTGTGATTGAAGGTCATGAAGCACAACAATTGGGATCTCTTCCTGAGATCCTGTAATAGAAAAGGAAATGGCAAGGGAGAGAATGGCACCTGGTCTTTGGATCTGAGTCCTCCATGCTGTGAGGGTGAGATACTCATTTAAGGAATATGTGTCGCACTGTCCATGATAGTGGAATATTGTGGAAGAAGGCATGCAATTCCACTAAGAATTAGCCATGTTGGAGATCATCTATTCTGATCCAGACCATTACGACATCCTAGCTCCAGAATGTGTCCCCTGAATGCAGCCTGTGTGGAAAAAGGTAATTAAAGGAGCCCCTAAACAATATACCTACGGCTTGATAACCGGCTTTGACCTAAGGATGGGTGAACCAAGTTTGGAAGCCATATTGTTGGATGAGGTAAATAGTGGACAGTCTGGAAGACTTCACCGATTCCCTATACTGACCTACCTATGACAGAGAAAGTAGAGAGAGGGATTATGAACACTCCACACATGAGGACTATCCTAGAGACAGATATGACAGATGTTATAGAGATCACAGAGAAAGGCCAATAGAACCATCATGGCGGTATCGACAAAGATGACCTCGATCTCGGTCTCGGTCTTGGTCATGGTCTCCATCGTGGTGTCTGTGTCAAGGGAAAGACAATCCTAAGTGTCAGTCACGTAGCTAACTATGGGCATACCTACTCAGTAAGAGAGAGAACATGAAGAAGTGGGGTGTCCATTTTTGAGTCCCTTGGTCCATTTTTGGGATTCTCAATCTATTCTTGGGTTTCTCAATCCATTTTTTGGTTTCCTCAGCCCATTTTAGGTTGCCTCGGCCCGTTTTGTGGTGTCTCAATCAATTTTTGGGTTCCTCCATCCATTTTTGCATCCTTCAGTTCACAACCCTAACCATAACGCAAGGCCTAACTCTTACCCTAACCCTAACCCCAACCCCTAATCCTCAACCTCACCCTCACCCTAGCCCCTAAATCCTAACCCCTAACTCGTAACGCTAACTTTAACCTGTAAACCCTAATTCTAACCCCTAATCTGTCATGCTAAGTGTAACCTGTAAACCCTAACGCTAATCCATAAACCCTAATCCTAAATTGAAAACCGGAAGCTCAGAAAACCGAAAGTTTAGGAAACTGGAAGTTCAAAAAGCTGGTAGTTCCAAAACTGGAAGTTCCAGGATTGGAAGTTCAAAGACAGGAAGTCGGAAACTGGAAGTTTACATGTACATTGGAATTTTAACCCAGTATCTCAGTTGCAAATTGAAGTGGATGTTTCAATGTCAAGTGGAAGTATAATTGTAATGTTAGTGTTAGTGTGGAGTGGCAGTGTAATTGTATTGTGGTAGTATAACCGGAAAGCAGAAGTGTCACTTTAAATTTGAAGTGTAATGGTAATGGTAATGTGGTAGTTTAAGTGTAAGTTGTAACTGTAAATTGATATTTACCTGGCTGTAGATGTGTAATTGTATGTGTAATTGTGTTAAGTTTTAATGTTGTTGTAAGTGTTAATTGGATGTGTAATTGTAAGTTTGTGTGGGAGTGTATGTGTCATTTTAATATTTTGTGTATACTGTGTTTGTGTAGGTGTTTTTCTTGGTTTGTTAATTGGTTTTGTAGTGTGTAAGTGTGTGCGTATATAATTAGAAGTTGTGTTTTAAGTGCAATTGTATGGTTATTTATTTCAGATAGTGGACTGAATCCTCACCCCATATACAAATAATTCCATAATACATACACATTTGAAGGCTATGAGCAACAAGAGATTTTTCAAACAGTACATCAGTTAACAGCTAAAGGGGGAAAAAGAGGAAAAAAAGAGCTGAGAATTTTTCTGCTGGGGGAGCAGACAGAGAAGAAATCGGAAATCGCGAGCTACAAATTGGTACCGCTACCACCGCTATTCCAAGCTCACTACTGCTGCCCAAAATGTTCCAGAAATTTCTGAATGCTTTGAGACTGGTGCCAAACTAAGTGCCATACACTGTAAGGCTTGAAAGTGGATTTCTAGGCAGGATACCTATAATTACAAGGGAATTCAAAGCAGCTTGAGGGGGTTTTATTAATCTTTTTGTTTAGATCTGAATTCCAAGGTACAAAAGAAAAATCTTATGGCACAAATTGACTGAAGAAAATATTTCTCTGCATGTCCCGCAGAGGTCTGTACCGTACCATTTAATATTTTCATTGATGATATAGGCAGTGAGATCAAGTGCACCCTCAGCAAGTTTGCAGATGACACCAAGCTGAGCAGGACAGTTGTCACACCAGAAAGACGTGATGCCATCCAGAAGGACCTGGACAAATGGAGAATTGGGGCTGTGTGAACATCATGAGGTTCAACAATGCCAAGTGCAAGGTCTTACAGCTGGGTCAGGGCAATACACAATTTCAATACAGGATGGGGACAACATGATTAAGAGCAGCCCTGCAGAGAAAGACTTGGGGTGCTTGTTGATGAGACAGTCAATATGAGCCAACAACGTGAGCCCACAGCCCAGAAGGTCAACAATGTCCTGGGCTGCATCGAGAGAAGTGTGGCCAGCAGGTAAAGGGAGGGGATTCTGCCCCTCTATTCCACTCTCATGAGATTCCACCTGGAGTATTATGTCCAGTTCCAAAATCCCCAACATAAAAATTATATGGAACTGTTAGAACGGGTCCAGAGGAGGCTACGAAGGTGATCCTAGGGCTGAAGAACCTCTGCTATGAGCATAGGCTGAGAGAGCTGGGGTTGTTCAGTCTGGAGAAGAGAAGGCTCCAGGAAAACCTCATAGTGGCCTACCAGTACCCGAAGGGCTACAGGAAAGCTGGGGAGGGGCTTTTTACAAGGGCAAGTGGTGACAGGACAAGGAGGAATGTCTTTACATTGGAAGAGGAAAGACGTAGATTAGACATTAGAAAGCATTTCTTCACGGTGAGGGTGGGGAAGCCCTGGCACAGTTTTCCCAGGGAAGCTGTGGCTGCCCCATCCCTGGAGGTGTTCAAGGCCAGGGTGGATGGGACCTTGAGCAGCCTGGTCTATGGCAGGGGGGTTGAAACTAGATGATATTTAAAGGTCCCTTCCAACCCAAACCATTATATGATTCTATTTGAGAAGTATATTTTTGCCCAATTATATTTACTTAGCTATTGCAGAAAGAAGTTTTCCTCTGCTGCCAGAGAATGCTTTGCTTACAGTAAAACAAGGCTTTGTAGTTTATCTTCTGCTGACCTATCGAATCGCTTCTTTTGGTTAACTCTGCTATATTCCCAAGGGATAAAAATCTCATTATCTGAAAAGCATGCTGAAGTTTGATTAAGTCAGAATTATTGCACTAAAGCTTTGTACAAACAGTTGACCTGTCAAAGCTAATAAACGAGTGTGCATTCTACCCGTATTGAGGGTATACAGAAGTCATATTTCTTGAGACACAAAAGACATTGAATTCTTCTTTGAATTTGTTTTTAGAGTGAAGAATAAGTGATTTTTTTATTCCATTGAAAACTGGATTTAAAGATAAGAAAATAAATATCTATACTCATTGAACTGACAAGGTAGGAAGACAAGGTAATCATCGCTATAGGTGCATTTGAGGAAATATGGATGAACAGTTTTTGAAAACGCATCCACGCATACCAAAGAAGAGCTTTCATAGCTCACGCAGAAAGATGGACAAGTACAATTGTAAGAAAAACCTACCAGTGTTCTCTTAAATATGGTAATATCTTTATTCTGGGATAATCAATTCCCTAAGCTTCGGCACTTGAGTTCATTTCACTCAAGATATAGTAATTATTTCATTAACAGAAAATACCCAACCATGTTGCAACTTACAATTATTAAAACACTTTTAGTCCTAACCACACAAACAGGGAAGAACGCCAGCTGTGCTTGGAACAGGGGGAGGGGTTGTGAGTGAACCACATTTCCAGCTCAGACACACACACATCGAGATGTCGCACATCTCAGGAAAGCTTCAGTAGAGCTACACAGATGACAACAGTTGGGTATCTAGCCCAACATCTTAAATACATAGCAAATAAAAAAAGACAACATTAAACTAAAATTCATTAGGGGTTTACCTGCTGCTACATGCGTGCTTGCAAGTACAACATAGTAGCTTTATTACGCTTTATGAAAGATACAGCACTCAGCTTCCGTACATATCCCCAAACAAGCTCATTGGCAACTGCTTAATACAAACTGAAATTTTGCCGAGAGGCAAATCTTGCCCTAATATAATACCTCATACATCTTACTATTCACATAGTTCCGAGTTGCTAAGTAGTAGTGAGAAGTGCTATGTAATTTATAAAACCTGCAGCATCTTTAAAAGGAAAAAAGTTATGAATTACGGTTTTGTAGCATATGGTTCCTGTTTACAGCTCTTCAACCTTCCTGGGCCCATTTACAAGAGTCATAATGACGTTAAGCAGAAAACAAAGTAGTAAA
Organism: Dromococcyx pavoninus; assembly: GCA_033558185.1. NCBI lineage: Eukaryota > Metazoa > Chordata > Aves > Cuculiformes > Neomorphidae > Dromococcyx > Dromococcyx pavoninus. The sequence goes on along the minus strand of JAUMJL010002256.1, from coordinate 106,349 downwards.
AATTGCTCAGGTAGGCATTGTTTTTCTTTGTTTTACTCTTAGGTTACTTTTTCTTTCAAAAGCTAACCTGATATTGGGAATGACACAATATTATGATGAAGTGTGGGAAATCCATGCTCTAGGAGCCATACAAATCCAAATGTAGCCATTGTCTGTTCATTCATATAATTTCTATGAGCTTCTCAAAGGGCTGGCTGAAAAGGAAAGATGGGTTTCCACTGTCACAGACCTAAAGGAGGAACCAAGGGGACAGACATACTTCTGCAACCTTACCACCTGCTGCAAAGCACAAGCCAAGTTCTTCTAGCACAGTGCAACTACTAACACAGTGCACTTACAGGAATTCATCACACATTTTGTACCCCAACAGCTCCTTGTGGTTTCTAGGGACAACGCAGGAATTTTTAAAGCAAGTTTCAGTCTTCGAAAGCCCAGAAATCATTAGCTAGGCGTAAGATGCAGGGTTGGGAACTACAGCTTTAGCTGAGCCTACAAGAGGACAGGTTCAACAACTGCTCTATGCCTTCCCACATTTGTCCTTAAAGGTTACCTAAAAATCAATTATATGTGCCAGCTCCTTGTAACTAGCACTTCACAGCAGGTTACCAAAGTGTACATTGGAACCTGACATTGATGAATAACTAATTACTGGTTTACCTGTCAAAAACAAGATGGAATCCTGCCCATTACTTTATCAAATACCCAAAAACTAACAGTTGTGTACACTGTAACATAAGAAGGAAGCTTATGCCCTGCAACTTTCATAGGAACAGCATTAGATTATTTTTTCTGTGAGAAAAATAACATGAAACTATAGATTTAAGATTGTTAATTTACAGGTGATCTGAGCTAGAAAGTTTCACATTAGATCTTAATTTATCTCAAAACCCTCATTCCCTTTTAAGTTGAAAAACCGTTCACGAACATCACTTAAAACAAAAGACACAATTTGAAGACATCTTGTTGATACAAATGTGCAGTTTGTACTTTACAAACTACTTCTGAAAATTATATCAAAATCAGTTGGGGAGCAGTGGCTGGAGAGCTGCCTGGCAGAGAAGGACCTGGGGGTGTTTGTTGACAGCCGCTGAACATGAGCCAGCAGTGGCCCAGGTGGCCAAGAAGGCCAATGGCATCTTGGCCTGTATCAGAATCAACATGGCCAGCAGGACCAGGGCAGTGATTGTGCCCCTGCACTCAGCACTGGTGAGGCCTCACCTCGAGTACTGGGTTCAGTTTTGGGCCCTTCACTACAAGGTGGTCATTGAGGAGCTGGAGCATGTCCAGAGAAGAACAATGAGGCTGGTGAAGGGGCTGGAGAACAAGTCTTAGAAGAGGCAACTAAGGGAAATGGGGTTGTTTAGCCTGGAGAAAAGGAGGCTGAGGACAGACCTTATCACTATCTACGACTGCCTCAAAGGAGGTTGAAGTGAGGCGGACTCTTTTCCCAAGTGACAGGTTGCAAGATGAGAAGAAATGGCCTCAAGTTGCACCACAGGAGGTTCAGATTAGATACCAGGAAAATTGTCTTCACTGAAATAGTTGGCAGGCACTGGAAGAGGCTGCCCAGGGAAGTGGTTGAGTCAGCATCCCTGGAGGTGTTTAAAATATGGGTAAATGAAGTGCTCAGGAGTATGATTCAGTAGGAGACAGGTATTGTTGGACTTGATCTCAAAGGTCTTTTCCAACCAAATGATTGTATGATATGAATTCAATTATTTTGTTTGCTTTCATTACATCATTAATTATGAGAAAAAATGTTAATAATTTCTGTAGCTTCTAAGTAAGCAAGTTAAGATTCTCCTTTGAGGAGGTTTTGAAACCAGCCTTTTATTTGTTTTTGTAAGTGCTTAATTGTGGGTAATGCACTGGTTTTTTCTATGTATTTTGAAGTAAGTTTGAGTTTAAAGTTAGAAGTAAGTGTGAAGACACTGCAAATCTGGAAAATATAGACAGAAGAAAAAGAAGATTTATTTGATGGTGAAATAATTAATTTATTGAAGCAAGCAGTACCACAACTGATTTTGCAAAGTCATACCCATTAATGCATTTAGTTATATGAGAGTTAAGGCCACAGACATTCACAAGTATTTTATTTATAAAACATGCTATACATCTAGAAGTGCACAACTACAAAAAGTCTGTCTTTCAATTGGAGTTGCTAACATAATTCAAGTTGTGAACTCTAACCCTTGAGTGTGAGTACTAGTTCAGAAAACAGTTCATCGGGTCATAAATAACTGGAGGAATGTTCAATTTTTGTGGAATAATTATGTTCCTCAGCAAAGTACTATCACAGATGTTAATATCAACAAATCAGATACAGAGCACTCAAAATATTTGGAAGGAAATGAAAAACTAATCTGCTAGTTCTAGCATGTACAGTCTGTTTACAACAGAAGATGGCTTGAAATCAGAATGAAACCCCTACAAATTCCAGGAGTTTAGTTGATTTCCCTAAGAAATTATAAGCTAGGTGTAAATTTGGATTTTAGTATGAGCCTGATGTTGAATGTCAGTATCTGAGTTTATGTTTCCGTAGCCTCTCTCTGGCTTTCACACTCAGCCTTCGAAGTGCTTATGCTGCAGAAAAAACTATTTTTGTGATTTAGCCCTAACAGCTTTGTGTTTCACTACAAAGGCGTTTGTGCATGTAATTCCCCCTCCCCATTTTTTCTTTAAATTCCCTCCAGTTATACAGTTGTTCATATTACTCCCAGTGCGAAATGGATCAGAAGAGCCAGAACCAAACCAAGGACATTTACAATATGCAGCAACTCCAGCAGAGATGCAAAGTGAAACGGGTCCAGCAGTAGCCTCCGTGTTGACTTACAAAAACCTCCCTGCATCACAAGGTGAAGAGGAGTTCATCCTGCACAATAGCTCCATTAAGTGCCTTTGTGAAATAGAGATTGCCAAGTGTATTAAACTGTGCCAAGCCACATATGATGATTTTGGGACAACTTCTCGAGATGGTAAAGACCAAGTTACAGCTGAACTATATGTACTGTAAAATTGCAGCAATTTTGTTCTGCGTCATACTCTGAAATTTCATGTAATGAGATATATAAAACAGAAAGCCTGAAAACCATGAAGAAAATACTCAGACTTTTATTCTGAGAGTACTATCAGAAAACCAGCTCAGGAAAGTATTTGGAATGAAGTGGATATTAAATTACCTGTTTTCCTAAAGTGAAAATACACCACTGGAAATGCCATAATGGAACACATAGCAGCACACAACTTGGTGAGGAAGAGCATGATTCAGCTTTTATTTTGTTTACTTGACCAAAAAGCAGTGTTCTGAACCAGATTCATTCACCCCATCTGAACAACCCCAATTCCTCAGCAAGGGCTCACCACTGATTGTTTTTCACACAGCACTCTCTACATAAAACTACTTGGAACAGTCACCATATAAGTGAAAATGCTCTCCAAAAAATAAAATAAAAATACAGTTTCACATAAATAGGCACTAGATTTAAAATTTCTTACATTTTCAAATTCTAAGCAGGGGTTAAAATAACAAAAATAGAAAAGCACAAAACAGGGCAGAACTCCTCCTTTCATCCCCCCCTCAATACCCTTCTGGGACAAGATAATTTTTAACTGCTTATCACACAACAACAAATTTAAAGAAACCAGCTCAAGAACACCCATTAACATCTGTTGCTAAAAGTATACTGGAAATCCCATTTAGGTTGAGCCTAAATCCTTTGTGCTTCTATGGATTAAAAAGAAAAAACTAAACAAAAAAAAATCCTTACCTCTATTAATAAAACTAGAACAAAGATAGACAAGTCAGCATTGACTGCAAACATTTGTGGTAACATGTCTCTGAAGCTATCACATTCCAAACCAAATTTACTCTAAGATTAAAAAGTAAATCCACAAATAAAATTATTATCTGAGACTTACAGACAAAATGATCACAGTAGGCGCAAACGTCCCACTAAGGGAAACACGCAACTGTCCAAAACAGAGCAAAGAAAGGAAAGTTGCTCTGGTCCCTAACTTCACCTAATCCTCCAGGAGCATATAAGAGCCAGCTCTAATTCAGGAGGCCTTTTAAGGGGCAAGCCTCTCCACCTGCACCATTGGTGACCTCAGATGTGGCACAGATTTAACAAACCCTATTATTACTTTCAGGTGGTTTTGAACAAGACACTCTTTTAAAACCAAGTCTAGCATACTACTTATGATGGGTAATGATAAATTACTCCTAAATATAATATGTTGATGGTTTTCTGAAAGTTCATATATCAGTAAGATAGCCAAGCTCAATTTAAATTATGTAAGTTAACTGCAAATACTTTATCAAGCCACTAAATGGTCAATTATCCTTGTTAAAAACCTGTTCAGCTTAAAAGATATGTTCTACATTCTAGTCACTGAGATACAGCGCTCAGAAGTATATCAATAAAACTACATATAACATGCTTTACATAAGCCTATTGTCTTACCATCACATGCAGCTATGTACTATGTGTAGACGTGGCTGAAATGTCAAGGCTGAAAAGGCCAATAAAACTATCGCAGAGAAGCTAAAAATAAAAGCAGATGCTAGACATGAAAGAAAAGGCTACAGACACAATCATTGCTTATATCGGCTGAGTTCCACCCCTACCTACCGCAGAAGTAACTGTGAGCACTGCTGTAACGTTAGTCAGGCTCTGATTGCATGATCTGTGAATCCCAAGCACGTACATAAAGTCAGCTGGGGTCCAGTGCCTTTAAGTTAAGAGGAGGGGGAAAGCAAACACAATAAGGCTCCACCGCTTGAGACATTCAGAGATCAACACACGTAGACCTTTTCACCAACATTTCGAAGCAGAAACTTAGAAGAAAACCCCAGGATAGCAATCTTATAAAGCCACATGTTAAGAAACACCACCTTACTCAATGAATTGTCCGATGATACCAAAACCAGTAGGAGCTGCAGAAGTACCAAGCAGCTGTCCTTCGCATGCAAAACACTCTCCAGCACTCCTCCATTGGGAAGCATTTGCTCTCTGTATAAGATGTTCTCACCTTTTTGTAGCACGTGGGAGATGACAAAACTCCCTCGCCAGTTGCCTGCTGCTAAAACCAGTCAGGGATTAAATAATATGAACTGCTGGTCTTCCGATCTTTCTCGCACCAAAGCTGGAATCTCAATATGTTATAAGGCCTCAAATTTCACAGGCATATGTTAGGTAAACATAGGAGCTCTGCTCCTTAACCACACAAGGCTAAACAACAATTAGTTAGATATATGTGTATTTCTACATTGCAGCCTCATTGCCAATCTTGCATTATGTTCCCATATTCCACCCCCTCACTCAAGAAAGCGCTTCCACTGGGGCTGGCAAAATGGAAATTATGCGTTTAGGCTTGTGAGGTGTAGTGTAAACTAATTTACAGAGGCATGCAATAAACACACATGGAACAAGGAATAAACTTATTGACAATAATGCTTTGAATCAGGTGTCCCATTCATCCTGCCAGGGAATTAAACCCCTCAGCCAGCCAGGCATCCGTTAGATTGCTTCATTTGATGTATCAAGTCATGGGAATGTTGAATGCTGTCCTCTACGTTGGCTGATTTACCAGTTCTATTGCAGCAACACATGCCTTCCAAATTGAAGCAGAATACATTGTTTTGAGGGAGGAAACAGACCAAAGTCAATCAGTTGGTAACGTTCATTAGCGGATAGCCATTATCTACTTAGAGAAGATACCACTAAGAAATTAATACCAGAATCATTTAACACAGCATAATTCTTTAATATCGCTTCGGAGTTTGGCACACCCATGAAACGAACTGTCAAATAGCCAAAAGTAGCCGAGAAGAGCCGAGCGGAGCCGAAAGGAGCCGAGTGGCGCCAAGATTAGCCGAGAGACGCCGAGATTAGCGGACCGGCACCGAGAAGAGCCAAGAGAAACTGAAGCGAGACGAAAGGAGATGAGAAATGAAGAGCGGAGCCGAGATGAGTCGAGAGGAGCCGAGAAGAGCAAATCGAGTCGACTGGTTACTAATTAAGCGGACAGGAGCCGAGCGGCAGCTCCCGGGCTGCAGAACCGGCGCAGCAGAGAGCTGGGGGTGAGGAGCATCTATCCAGGCTGCAGTACCGCGAAGGGGCCACACAGCGGCAGCACTTGGACACCGCACCGCTTGCCCGGCGCTCCCCCTTTCCCCACACTGCAAAATTTTGCAGCAGCAAAATCAGCCTCGCTCACACAACTCTGACCCCGCTGCTGCGCTTTGGAGACACGGAATTGCAAACCGTGCCTTCGCTCACACCGACCCTGACCGAGACACCGCGACTTCGGTCCCATTCCGTGCAACACCAACGCTCCCGACCTCACGGACAGACCCCATCGAACCCGCGCTGCTGGCTCGCAGTCTGTCGTTCTCAGCGCCACAGCCAACGAGAGCCAGAGGCGGGGATATGCAAACGAACCGGCGAGACAGCCAATGGGATCGGGAGAGGGCGGGGAGATGCAAATGACGCGCCGCGCGCCGGGGAATGCCGGAGATGCCAATGAGGCTCCCCTCGGCTCGGCACCGCTCGGCTCCATTAGTAAAATCGTGTCTCGGATCGGCTACTCGCGGCTAATCGCCGCTCCCCTCGGCTCGCTTCGGCTCCATTCGGATCCCCTCGGCTCGATTCGTAAACTCTCGGCACCATTCCACTGAGCTCGGTACCTCTCGGCTATTCATCGGCACCGCACGGCTACTCTCGGCCCCGCACCCGCTCGGCTATTCCCGGCTCCGCTCGGCTGTTCTCCACGGCTCGGATTGCGTCGGGTCGGGTCGGGTCGGCTTCACTCGGCTCGGTTACGAGCCGAGATCAACCGAGACGAGACGCGTGGCGGCGGGAATAGCCGAGAGCAGCCGAGACATGCCGAGAGAAGCCGAAGAGAGCCGAGAAATGCCGAGCGAAGCCGAGAGGAACCGAAGGGAACGGAGAGGAGCCGAGCGGCAGCTCCCGGGCTGCAATGCCGACTTTCGGCCACACGGCGGCAGCAGAGAACTTTGAGCGGGGGGGGGTCATCACCGCCCCCGCGCGACACCCGGGCTGCAGTACGGCGGTGTGGCCACACGGCGGCAGCACTTGGACATCGCACCGCTTACCCCGCGCTCCCCCTTTCCCCACGCTGCAAAACAAGAGCCGCTGCACCGGCCGCGGCAGCAGCAAAATCAGCCTCGCTCACACAACTCTGACCCCGCTGCTGTGCTTTGGAGACACGGAACTGCAAACCGTGCCTTCGCTCACACCGACCCTGACCGAGACGCCGCAACTTCGTCCCGTTCCGTGCAACACTGACGCTCCCGGCCTCACAGACAGACCCCACCGAACAGCGCTGCCCCAACATTCAGCTGGAGCTGCAGGCTCTGCTCTTCAGCAAAAAGGTTACATTCCAGACCTGTTTAGAGCTACCAGACCTCACTCACTCTCATCAGGCAACTGCTCTCCTAACAAAAGCTGAGAGACACAGGCTGCATTTCCAGAGGAAGGCCAGCTTTCTCCTTCTGCACGGCTCCCAGAACTCATTCTTTGTACGATGGAAGCTATCCCGATCATAATGACTTTGTCTTTTGAAATACGTGAAGACTACCAAGGGAAAACTGACCCGGTCCAGGAAAATGCACAGAATTCAATCCCAACAGAATTGGATTGGTGAAGTGGCATATGACGTATCCATAGCAAGAATATTTCCCTGCTGAATATCCAGATGTCATTGTGACCCACCAAACTCCTCCAGCAGGCACCGAGCCCTTTAAAGTCAATTGACTGCCAATACACAAAAGCAGGCTGCTAAATCGGGACCTGCATTTAAAAACGCAGCACTCCCACTGCCAGGTTCGAGCTGACAGTGTGTTCACAGCACTACCTGAATGGAATCTCTTTTGCTCCTTTGTTTCTTCTTAAACATCAAAAAACTAAAAACACGTTAAGGACACAGCAACCGATCTAAAGCTTTAATGCAGACAATACCGGATAACACAGGCTTCCTCTGGCTTCCCTGTGGCTGGGCAGAAGAGGCCAAAGGGTCCTCAGACACCAACGCGCTGTGCCCGGTCACTCAGGAAAGGTGGCAACAAGGTGACCTTGAGAGGTTCGAAGCCAGACAATGCATCACCCTGGGATCGGGCAGGTGAAGGAGCTGAATCGCTTTGAACGAAGCACCAAGAGGAGGGACCCGCAAGAGGGAACAGTGCAGGAGGTGTGACTGTGTGACAGAGGAGGGCAGAAAAGAAAAAAAAAAAAAGAGAGGGTGTGAAGGGGAAAAGTTGTGAAAAATGCATGACACCCTGAAGAAAGAACACAAAAAGAGAAAGGAGTGTTAGCAGGGTAACGAGAGGAAGTGGCCCTCAGCCCCTAGACAGGAGTGCTTTCCTCCTTCACCCACATCTCCTTCTCCGTCCTTCCAATCCCCAACACCCCAAGATATAACCCATCCAAATAAAGCTGAGAAGACAATCTGCTTCAAATTAATGGCAAAGGTTTTCACTTGTCCCCCTGAAAGGAAACCACACAGAACGTGAGGACTTGCGAGATCGAAAGCAGTGTCCTTGGGCCAAGTTCGAAAAAACATCCAGAGAATGCGATTTATTTTCATAGTTCTTCTTTTACATGTACATAATAAAAGAGAGAAATAAACCCAAACAGAAGCTTACCAAATATAAACTCTTTACACTAAGATCCTTTAAATTCTGTCCAACATAGAAAAGCAGCCCTGCACACTGTTACTCTGAACACATTCTCAACCCACAATATTTACAGAAAGGTGCAGTGAGAGGACTGCAGGGTATACAATGCTTCTACAGACAAACAGTGACTACTGTGAACCAGGCAGAGAACGCATGCACGCTTTCAGGTTTGTAGGCAAGATTCACTTTGAGAGTTCAGATGACCGACTCTTTGAGCAGCTCCAGTGTCAGTCTCCAGCTGCACAGGAGACTGGAAGGCGTCATCCAGAAAGGCTCACCTTGCAAAGGCTGGTCACGTAAAGAAACCGAGGCAGTTCTGAATCTGAAAAAGAAAAACAAAAAAAAAAAAAATCGGCTGTGTTTTCTCATCAGGCCACATCCTAACGGTCCATTCCAGCGAGTCACCAGCTGACTTACTGAAGTTAGTCCTGCTGTCAGCTGGAGGTTTTGGCCTGCAGCCCAGCAGAGCATTCGCTCCATACTGAGTTCTGCCCGCCACGCAGAGGGGCTCACAGCGTCCTCAGCCAAGAGAAGAACGCAGAAGGAGCCGGCTCGCAGCAAGTCTTTTGCCAGTGAAGTGGTTCCCCAGTGAGAACAGCCTCAGCTATAAACCTCAGCTATAGTCTCACGCTCTAACGCACAACGATTTGTGACACAGCTGAAGCCCACCTGGCACAGCAACAGCCGCTTTCAGAAACTCCTCATTCTTCTTCCGCAGCTCCACACCTCTCCGTACGCTTCACCTCGCCATAAAGCATGGCCCTCCTGCAGCAGCACATTAAGGACAAGAAAGCTGGTAGCTAACTGCTGGGTCTGCACACACGGTTGCTGTGTACTCTTTAGCTCGCCATAAAGACCGTGTGGAAGACCGAGATACGCTCTCCTGCTTCACCCCTTATTGCCACGGTGTTGGGTTTGTACTGCTTACGAAAGCTTGCAGCTAACTGCTGGCCTGCACGCATGGTTGTTGTGTGCAGGCTTCGTTGATCAGCAAGAACAATTTTGTTCCTCACAATAAAAGCAACACTCTCCTTTGCACGGGCCCAGCTGGTGAAGTACATTTCATCACAAGTTAGGCTTAAGTGGAAAATATTCCAGCCAGGGCTGGTGAGCCGGCGGTCCCAGTGACTCCTAGACCAAGCAGGGTAGCTATGGTGATTGCTGTTATTGGCTTCCTTTTGTTGATTTTATGTCTTGAACTGCTCCAATGCAAATACATGGCTTCTTCTCCATGTAGGAGAATTCTGGGCACTACTGTAACTTGAACACAAAATTCTGAGGCATACTTTTTAAGGATAGCGGTAGATAAGCACGGTGTTAATCCAGTTAGGGAACAGACCCACCAGGCCCCAACATTAGGTAATACCCATTTAATATCTGATGTAAGTTTTGAGTATGGTTAGCACACAGAGACCTTTTCCAATTCGGTACCTTCCCTACACACCAACCACTCCCTATAACCTGTTGGAGAGTTATCCCTGCTTTCCATTCTGTCCAATTACATCTGGAGGGATTATTTTCAGTAGAGGGATTAAAAGGAGAGGTCGCAGCTATCCCCTCGTAAAAAAAGGAGGCTTAATGTCATAACACAGCCAACAAGAACTGGTGAAATTTGGGTTGGTTGCATTTAAAGCCTGATAAGCTGCTTGCATTACAGCCTATAGGGGTTCCTCATCTTTGAATGTTTCTTCTATCTTAATCGTAGGGACAGGAGATGTCCCTGTTGTGACCAATCTTCCGGTTGAAGGACTGTTAAATATATTTTATTGCAACTATTACTACCTACCATTCCTCCTGTGCTATCATGCCGCAGCGGGTTTCCGCACCCGTCAGAGCCCTATCGAGATTTTAAGAATTTATCCGGAGATGAGGGAGTCCATGAAGAGGCAATCATTTCACAACCCCAATATGCACAATAACAATGATTTGGAAAGTTACAATACGTTTTCCCTGGATTAGAGCTTGGACACAAATAATGGCCTTTTTGATCAAGACAAGGCTGTATCGCGACTATATCAAAGAGACGTACTAAAAAACTCGGAGTACCCGCCGTAACATTATACTGTAGCTGGATTGGCCCCTCCCACCACCCTAGGGTCCAGTTCAAAGGCTGGTGTGGATAGTTGTTTGTCACTAAGCCCACCTTTACCAATATCCAGGTCATTAATAGGGTGCTAGTTTTCATTTTCCCCACTGTTCAGTACCTCTCTGCCTTCCTTGTCTACTCTTTTGCAGAGAGCAACAAAATATTAATACCTTCTCGGTAGCAGTAGACAGTCTTCAGGGGAATTCTCCTGGCTCTCCCTAAGTACTCCCGCAAAGGTGGGAGCCCATTCTATGACCTGGTTCCTTTCCAGCCAACACTCTTTAAGACTTTATGCCAGTCTGCTTCATATATCTCCCAAAGCTCAGGTATCCGCAGTTCCCACCCACAAAATAGCTTACAAACCTCTGCCTGCCTCCTCCCTTCGGTATGCGCTGAGATATTGCAGCATTTCATACAATAACGTTGTCTCTTAAAAGAAATACAAGACCATTTCTTTTTACAAGTTAAACATTGACAAATAACCCAACATAAATATCCAGAAAAGGGATGTTTCAGGCAAGATATTCTAAAAAAGTTCTTCTATCCTAGGTGTTTCAGGTATCTCTGTTTCTATTTCCCAGCAAAAGGGCAAGACCTGGGGAGCTCACGGTATCTTATACAGTCCAGTCTCCCCTGTTTGATCAGGTATCCTTTCTTCTCTCCAAGGTGCAAAAATTGTTTTTCGTAAAATTTTTCCCAAGTGGTATCTGGAACCATGGATATGAACTATCTCTTACTTCTCTCCTGGGGTAATTCATTCACTGGGTTTGTCTCTCCTTATCTTTAATCAGAGATCTCCTGGTTCAAATGTCACAGTCCACTTCTCTGGGAGGAGAGGTCCTTTAACTCTGCTGGCATGTGTCCATCCTTTTTCCACTGTTCACATTGCTGTATCTGTGGTAAGCAAAACGACAAAGGGTCCGTCCGTCCCAACAAGGTGTTAGAGAGGTTTCCTTCCAAGTTTTGATTAACACTTGACCTCCAGGCTGAATTCGGTGTATCAAACTGATCCACTAACGCCTGAATTCCCCAATGAGTTTTGTGGTGTAGTTTGTTCAGTATTCCCCGAGCTAACCCCTTCGGAAGGATTTCTTGACCATCAGGGAGAATCCATTTGTCCCCATCTCTTTTTACTCCAATTTGTCTCAATTTGTCCAATTCTTGAGAGGTAAAAGTTTTGTTTAACTTCACAGGCTCTTCTTTTAAGGCCTGAACCATTAATAACGCAGCTCGTTTTGCCTCCGCGTTGGCTAAATTGTTCCCTCTTACCGTCTAAGTTAATCCTTTTTGATGTCCTCTTACATGGACGACTGCTATTTTTAACGGACCGCTTAATGCTTTTAAAACCTCCAGGATGAGCGTCTCATGGACTAAACCCTTCCCCTGGGTGTTAATTAAGCCCCTCTCCTCCCAAATCTTTCCAAAGTATGCACTACTCTAAAGGCATATTTTGAGTCTGTATATATAGTTCCAATTTTATTTTCTAAGAATTTTAATGCTCTTAACATAACATACAACTCACATGCTTGTGCAGACCAAGTTTTACTTAATGGTCCTGATTCTCTTATCTGTAACGTATGCCCATTCACAATAGCACATCCGGATCTCTGTTGTCCCTCAACTACTCATGAGGACCTATCTATAAATAATTTTTCACCCTCACCTAATTTGTCTTCCTCTAGATCTTCTCTTATTTTAGTTTGTAAATTTATTAACCGAAGACAATCATGTGTCAGATCCTCTCTTGGTTCCCCACACAGAAATTGAGCAGAATTCTGAATAGAAGTGGTTTTCATTTCTAACTTGAGGAAGTTTATTAAATTTCCCTCATATTTTAACAATCAGCTATTCTGTATTCTCAGCAGTCTCCGGCTCCAAGGATTAATATCACTTAGAAGTCGCACCTTCTCATATCGGCTAGCGCTGTAAAGTGAAGCTTGCCAAAACACTGCCTCCGGCCTGGCTCCACAGACATTCCAGCGGTCTGCTCCTTGCCTCCGAGAGGAACAGTCACGAGAGGCTTCTAGCACCACATCAGAGCGCATTTGCAGGAGCCTAAAATCTTGCTCACCTCTTAAAAGCTACTACCGGGGAAATGTTTCAACCTGCCGTTTCTCCTTCTCTCGATATTGTTGAAGAACATATATTAAGAAGATCTGCTCATGCTGCAGTGATCACCGATCCCTGTTTTCATGTGCATTCTCATCTGCTTCGGCTACACAGACGCTTTACATGCACAGGTAGAGCCTTCTGCGAACCGTTTGTGCAGAAACATGTTACTATATCAGGCACCGTTTCACAGCAATCTGGGACCTGCACTATCTTGTGTCTTCTACAGAGAGAACAGACAGAAACCTCTTGACTATAAGATGTCCAGGGCTTACTCATCTATCAATAGCTGCTAGAGGAGAATGGATTTACCCGGCAGTGTCTTCCTCTCCCAATGTCTTCTAAATACAGAGAAACGGAGGATTCCAGTACATTCTCATCTGCCTCATTTGCACGAACTCTCTACATGCACAGGTAGAGCCCTCTGAGAACTGCTTGTGCAGAAACGTGTTACTACCTCAGGAAGCGGTTCGACAGCACAGTCTGTGACTGGCACTCTCTTGTGTCTTCTGCTGAGAGAGCAGAGCCATTGCCCTTGACTGTAAAGCGTTCAAGGCTTTCTTGTCTATGAGGAGCTGCTAGAGGAGAAATTATTAACCCGCAAAGGTCTTCCTCTCCCGCAGTATTGTAAATACCGGGAACGGAGGGTCTGCTCTTGCTTCGTTGAGCAGCCTTCACACTGTTTCAGGGACATTCTCAGCAGGCTCCGGCTGCAAGGATTTCTTTTCGTCCAGAGGTAACGTCTTCTCTTACCGACTAGCGCTGTAAAGTGAAGCTTGTCAAAACGCTACCTCTGGCCACGGCTCCACAGACATCCCGGTGATCTGCTCCTTGTCTCCCAGAGGAACAGTCTTGAGAGGCTTGTAGCGTCACATCAGAGCACATTGACAGGAGCCTAAAATTTTGCTAACGCGGAAAAGCTACTACCGGGGAAACGTTTCACCCTGCCATTTCATCAGCTACCAATGTATTTAAAGGCCAAATTATCAGATGAGCGGCTTGTGCTTCAATGAAGACAGATCCCTTTTTCCTGTACGTTCTCATCAGTCTCTGCTGCACTGAGTCTTCATATGCACAGGTAGATCGTTCTGCAAACAGCTTGTGCAGAAACTTGTTATGACACCAGGCAGCACAGTCTGTAACAGGCACTCTCTTGTGTCTTCTGCTGAGAGAGCAGAGCCATTGCTCTGGACTGTAAGGTGTACAGGGATTGCTTGTCTATGAATAGCTGCAAGAGAAAAAGGAGTTACCCGGCAGGGTCTTCCTCTCTCACAGCCTTATAAACACAGGAAAACGCAGGAACTGCTCTTGGTTCGTTGAGCAGCCTTCACACTGTTTCAGGGACTTTCTCAGCAGTCTCTGGCTGCAAGGATTCCTTTCATTCAGTGGTAGCGCCTTCATTTACCTGCTAGTGCTGTAAACTGAAGCTTGGCAAAACGCTGCCTCTGGCCGCCATTCCACAGACATCACGGCGATCTGCTCCTTGCCTCCCAGAGGAACAGTCATGAGAGGCTTCTAGCATCACATCAGAGCGCATCTGCAGGAGCCTAAAATTTTGCTAACGCGGAAAAGCTGCTACGGGGGAAATGTTTCACCCTGCCATTTCATCAGCTACCAATGTATTTAAACTACAAATTATCAGATGATCTGCTTGTGCTTCAATGAAGACTGATCCCCTTTTTCCTGTGCGTTCTCATCAGTCTCTGCTGCACCGTATCTTCACATGCACAGGTAGATCCTTCTGCAAATAGCTTGTGCAGAAACTTGTTACGACACCAGGCAGCGGTCCACAGCAGAGTCTGCGACCTGCACTCTCTTGTGTCTTCTCCAGAGAGAACAGACAGAAACCTCCCAACTGTAAAGCGTCCAGGGCTTGCTCGTCTATCAATAGCTGCTAGAGGAGAATGGATTTACCAGGCAGTGTCTTCCTCTCCTGAAGTCTTCTAAATACAGGGAAACGGAGGATTCCAGTGCATTCTCATCTGTTTCAGCTGCACCAACTCTTTACATGCACAAGTAAGAGCTTTCTGTGAACCGCTTGTGAGAATTGTGTTACCAGAGCAGTCAGCGGTTTGACAGCACAGTCTGTAACAGGCACTCTCTTGTGTCTTCTGCTGTGAAAAGCAGAGCCAATACCATTAACTGTAAGGCGTCCAAGGCTTGCTCGTCTATGAATAGCTGCTAGAGGAGAAAGGATTTACCTGGCAGGGTCTTCCTCTCTCGCAGTCTTGTAAATACAGAGAAATGGAGCATGTGCTCTTTCTTCATTGATCAGGTTTCACACTCTTTCAGGGGCTTTCTCAGCAGTCTCCGGCTCCAAGGATTAATCTTGTCGAGAGGCAGTGCATTCTCTTGCCGACTAGCACTGTAAACTGAAGCTTGTCAAAACGCTGCTTCTGGACGCGGCTCCACAGACATCCCAGCTTGTAGAGATGTGGTTGCGTGAGAAAGGACATGCAGGCAGCACACAAGAACTGCTAGGATAACAAACAAGAGATATATAGCAGGGGCGCCCTGTCCTTGACTTCAGAAGACGGAACTTGCAGGTAAGAAAGAATGCACAGAATTCAGAACTGATAACGGGTAATGAGAAAAACAAGGCGGGGTAGACATTTAGCTGAAGAACCAATATATTCCTTTGTTTAATGAATATGTATAACCATAGTTGCGACATGTATAAAAGTGTGTACTCTACTCTCAATAAACGAAGTCTGCTCATCTAGTATCTAGGTGTCACTCTTCCGTCCTCTTCAAATGGCGCCCCAACAGGGACCCCTTTAAATCCGTAAGGCAATTGGCATACGGACATGGCCACAGAAGAGTGACTATAAGGAGGGCGCAGTTGTGTTCGCACTGGCACAAGGATCAAAGAGCTGGACTCCGGATCTGTCCTGACAAAGTGAGGACACTGCAACGTAAGCTGACTTCGAATGGGTGCAACAGCCGTAATCAGGTATTTATTAACCTAGCGCTATAGGGCATAGGGAATTAAAATGGAAAAGGAAGCAGCTTTTAGTCTCCTAAAATGCTTTTTAGAAAAGCGGGGAGCGTGGCATAAAGGTTTTGATAAGGAATTACAGTTATTATTATCTCATGGTGTGAAAAAGGGTTTTTTCACAAACTCAGCTAGTGCTTTTGAAATAGAAGAATGGCGTAAATCTGGAGATGAGTTGTGGCATGGAACATTACAGGAAGATAAAGAATGCAAAAAATTAGGGATCCCTTGGTTAAGTTATTAATGCTTTAAAACAACATCAGGTAGAACAGAAGGTGGCTGCCGAAGCGGCAAAACGGTTAACAGAGGTACCCGGGTGGAGGAGGGGCCGATGCCACCCTCAGTACAGACAGTGTATGTTCCTCCGTCTGTGCTCTCCAATACAACAACGCTGCCACAGCCCTCTATGCCTAGTGCACCGCCAGAAATCTCCCCGATGGACGGTAGTGAGGGCCCTCCTGGGGGAGCTCAGGAGGGGTCGTCAAAAACGTCGGAAAGGACTGGGGTAGGCTGGGGTGAGCTTGCCAAAGAGGCAGCAAGAGAAGGACATTGGGATGTGGCAGAAGCTGAGGCGTGTCCGGTGATTTATACCCCTGATGGACACGGAGGAGTGCAAGCCACTATTACACAATTGGATTGGAAAATATTATCACAGTTGCGGGCTACTATTTCAGAATCAGGCTTACACGGTGAGCCCACACGACAAATGATGAATTTTATTTGGTCAGGCAATCTTTTGCTGCCAATTGATATACGAAATTTAATGAAATTGAGTCTTACACCTAGTCAGACAATGTTGTTTATGGCACATTGGCAAGCTATTTGTCAAGAATCTGTAGCCGTTTTAAGGCAGCCAGGGGATCCTCTGTATGGTTTAATGTTAGAAGAATTGTTAGGAATAGGAGCCTATGTAAGGCAGGAAGCACAAGCAATGCTGGGACCAGATAAAATCAGAGAAAATATGCGAGCTGCTCGACAGGCTTTTTGACAAATTAGACCAGAGGGAGGAATCCCCTCTTACATGGGTTTAAAGCAGGGAAGAGAAGAACCTTTAGGAAAGTTTGTGGATCGTTTATCGTTAGCCTTAGATTCAGCTTCAGTCCCAGAATATATGAAAGGAGCATTGTTGCGACAGTGTGTGTTGCAAAATGAGAATGCAACCACCAGACAATTAATAACTACAATGCATGGAGCGTGAAGTATAGAGGAGTTACTAGATAAATCTGCCCAAATTCCTACTGGAACAGCTGCCTTTTTGGTAAAAGCAGTTCAAGATTTAGGTAAAGAATTAGGTGAAAAATTGTCAGTACAAGCACAAGCTCCGCATGTTTGTGCTGCTCTTGCACCCTTACAAAGTCAGTCACCGACAATGGATCGCAGATGAGTCTGGTGTCCCACTTGTCAAAATGCTTCCCATGACGCATCAATTTGTCGGCGAAAGTCGGAAAACGGCCGGAGCAGCGCGCCTGCCCACGCGACGACACAAGTAGGCGCTGCAACCACAACAACTTGGAATGCCTGCCCAGTAATGCAACCGGACTGTCAGCCGGGACCCAGCAGTTGCAGCCAGCCACCGAGGGAGCCTGGGATTTGACTTGGAAACCACAATAGATATCATTTTAATCGATACTAAGCCACAAAAGGTACCATCTACAATCACAGGACCCTTAAAGATCAATGATAAACCTGTTGGAGCTTTATTAATTGGACAATCATCGTTGACTTTGCTAGGAATATCTGTTATTCCTGGCCTGATTGATGCTGATTACACAGGTGTCATCACCCTCATCGTAAGGACTGTTAGTGGTGTACATGCTCTCTTTTCTAACAGCAGCTCAGCCTCCTCTTCCTGTGGAACTGATTGATGGACAGCGATGAGAAAATATGTGGGTGGACTGGGCTCACAGGACAGGGGTGAATGACTTTTGCCTATCTTTGCATCAAGTGGGAAATCCTTTGGAAACATGCCTGATAGGTAGACCTGTGGTCAATTTGTCTGATTTTACCAAAGAATGGGTAAATTTATCAATATCACTGAATGAATCAAGTATAAAGAATGTTGCAAATCGAAAAAAAAAAAACAAAAAAACCCCCAAAAAACCCAGAGGGATGCATTAGGTTTAGCTCTCCCTCAAACGGTCAAGGGCCAATTGAAACCGTAGTGTCACCACTTGACATGCAGTATATTAATCAATCTTATTGTCCTACTCACGACATCAAGTATACAAAGGCAAGGGCTAAGGCTCTACCTCCTGGTTATTTTTTTTAATATGTGGGGATAGAGCATGGCCAGGAATTCCATGCAAACCTTTTGGTGGTCCATGTTATATTGGACAATTAACTTTACTCACCCCAGGGAAACATCACTTAAAGCAAATTATACAAATGGCAGAACGTCCGCACCGACATAAAAGGGAAATAAAGGAGAATTGTACTGACACTGTCCAGTTATGGGGCACAGCCACTACCATTGCTGCTTTTATATTTCTACCTTCGCTTAGCTCAATCCATAATGCTTTAACAATAAAGGCTTTAACATGCTGGGTCAGTAAGCAGATTAATCTAACATCACATATATTATATGATTTAGTTACAGAGAGTGATAGTATTAGAAAAGCGACACTGCAGAATCGTGCTGCCATTGATTTTTTGTTACTTGCACATGGTCATGGTTGTGATGAGTTTGAAGGAATGTGTTGTTTTAATCTTACTGATACATCACAATCCATTCATGAGAGATTAAGGCAACTTAATGATAACATGCAGAAATTGCAAGAATGGCAGAGCCCTTTCGATAAACTACTCAGCGGATGGGGTTTGTCTGGATGGCTGCGCGAAGTAGTTAAGCAAGACTTTCTTATTTTAGGTTTACTAGTGATAGGCATAATAGCGATTATTTGTATATTCTCAATGATTAAATCTGTAATCTTAAATACTATGAATCGTGCATTGCTGGTACAGAAAGAAAACGGGGGAATTGTAGAGATGTGGTTGCGTGAGAAAGGACATGCAGGCAGCACACAAGAACTGCTAGGATAACAAATAAGAGATATATAGCAGGGGCGCCTGTCCTTGACTTCAGAAGACGGAACTTGCAGTTAAGAAAGAAAGCACAGAATTCAGAACTGATAATGGGTAATGAGAAAAACAGGGCGGGGTAGACATTTAGCTGAAGAACCAATATATTCCTTTGTTTAATGAATATGTATAACCATAGTTGCAACATGTATAAAAGTGTGTACTCTACTCTCAATAAACGAAGTCTGCTCATCTAGTATCTAGGTGTCACTCTTCCGTCCTCTTCACCAGCTGTCTGCTCCTTTCCTCCAAGAGGAACAGTCACAAGAGGGTTGTTGAAGTAGAATGTTTATTACTCTTCGCTGTGCTGTCGAAACGCTGACTGGTGTGGTAACACAATTGTGCACAAGCAGTTCTCAGAAGGCTCTACCTCTGCATGTAAAAAGTCCATGCAGCCGAGGCAGATGAGAATGCACATGAAAACAGGGATCATTCATCACTGCAGCATGAGCAGATCTTCTTAATATATGTTCTTTAATAATAGCGAGACAAGGAGAAACGGCAGGGTAAAATTTATTGATCGTTTATCAGCAGCTCTTACAGCTCAGTCTGACATGAACAAGGATGCCAAACAATGTTTAAACTGTTAGCCTTTGAAGATGCAAATGCAAAGACAAAATCTATTCTAGCTACATTGCCTAAGGGAGCCGGAGTTGGTGATATGATTGAATTAGCAAATCGGGCGCAAAATAGTGCCCAAGGAAAAATAATTGCTCAAGCTGTATCGTCAGCGACTAATCTGTTGGCTGCTGCAGTACAAAAGATAGGATCAAAACCAACATCTAGTGATAAGCCTGTCATAGGAATTTGTTACAAATGTGGAAAAAAAGGGCCACCACAGGAGAAATTGTTCTGCTACTGTGTGGTGTGATCATTGTAAAAAAAAAATAATCATGCTACTGAAATATGTGGGAGAACAAAAAACATGAATCAAAGTGCGAAGGGACCCCGCGCAACAACACGTGACAGGTTCCTCAGTACTGTCCAACAGCTCCCACCACCAGCCACAAGGGGGAGCCTCGGAATCGATTTGGCAACAGCAGTAGCTATTACTCTAACAACCACAGCTGTACATAAAATACCAACTGGTGTAAATGGGCCTATCTTTGATAAAAGAAGCTTAATAGGACCTCTTTTCTTAGGGAGATCATCTGCTAGTGTAGCAGGATTAATTGTGCTACCAGGGGTAATTGACACTGATTTTGTAGGAGAAATAATGATTATGGCTTACATGTTAACACCACCCTTAATTATAAAACAAGGCACAAAAATTGCTCAATTGATTTTGTATTTGAAACATCCTACCGACAAGGAAATATTCAGAACAGCACCAGAGCGGGGCTCAAAAGGATTTGGATCTACTGGGCATACATTAGTAAATCTTGTACAGCAAATGCAAAACAGGCCAATGATAAAATTAATTCTCGTGAGTGATACAGAAAAACTCCCTGTTAAGGCAATGATGGATACCGGGGCTGATGTCACAATCATCAACAAAAGGTTATAGCCCAAAAATTGGCCCATGCAACAAGTGTGTGATACAATTCAAGGTGTTGGAGGAGGAGGAGTTCCTCTACAAAGCTCTATGCAAATTCAGATCATGTTTCCAGAAGGTCAATCTGTCACCCTCAAACCATATGTAATGTTGTTACATGGGGACTTGGAAGGTTTAGTTGGTTGCGATGTTATGTCTCAACCAGGCGTTGTATTACATGTACCACTAATACAATTTTTTAGTACAGGTCACTGCAATGCAATCACTGACTCCAAAAATTCAATGGAAAACGGATGAGCCTGTATGGGTCGAGCAGTGTCCACTGTCTGCAGAGCGACTGCAAATTGCACATCAACTAGTTCAAGAACAACTACAAGTAGGACACATTAAACCTTCCATAAGCCCCTGGAACACGCCTATTTTTGTAATTCCGAAGAAATCAGGAAAATGGCAATTATTGCATGATTTACGTAAAGTTAATGAGCAGATGTAGCCAATGGGTGCATTACAACCAGGAATGCCATTGCCCACTATGTTGCCTCAAGATTGGCATATTGCTTCTTTACGATTCCTCTACAGCCAGAGGATACGGTACAGTTTGCATTTACCCTACCATCAATCAACAAAGCTGCACCAGTGTCTAGGTATGAATGGGTAGTATTACCGCAAGGGATGAAAAATTCTCCCACAATGTGTCAACTTTATGTATAAATACGAGAGAAATTGTCAGATACAATCATTTATCATTACATGGATGATATTTTGTTTTGTCAAAAAACACCCATTCAAGAAAATCTTGTCACATTTATTGGTGAAACTCTTGCTGCCAAGGGTCTCATAATAGCTCCAGAAAAAATACAGAAATCATCTCCATGGAAATATCTAGGTTGGCTAGTTCATGCCAAAACAATTACACCGCAAAAAGTAGAAATCAAAACAACCATAGCAACCTTGAACGATGTGTAAAAATTGATTGGTGATCTGCAATGGGTACGAAATGTAGTGGGTATTACAAAGACATTGAACCACTAATGCCCCTTTTACGTGGGACAGATGCCAATCAGCCTGTTACCTGGACTTCTGAACATGAGCAGGTTGTACAACAACTAAGTACCAAAATTGTACAGCAGGCTGCAGATCGTTATTTAGAAAATGTACCTTTAGGTGTGGTAATTTACAATGACACATTGTATCCCTTTGCATTAATACAATATTCTGCTTGGCAAAAGGAAAAGGGGGGAGAATCAGTTGACATTTCGTCATCAACTAATGCCAAACAGAACAGCAAGCAGAATCAAACACCTAATGCCAGAATGAAAAATCAAGTAGCAATCCTGGAATGGTTGTTTCCACCTTTTACAGCACCTAAGAGTATATGGCAAAGAACGGAAGTAATCAGTCATTTGATAAAAAAGGGTCGCCAGAGATGCAAAGATGTTAGTGGCAGTGAACCAGATTGGATAAGTTTGCCCATTAAATTAGAAGACTTAGAGTGGATGTTACAAAATTCTGAGACTTTACAGATATCCTTATTGGGATATGAAGGTACATTACACAATAAAGTACCGGTGGGTAAAAGATTAGGCTTTATTTTACGATAACATTGGATCCAAAGACCTAAAGTTGTTCAACAACCTCTACAGGGTCAGACAGTTTTTACAGACTCATGCTGCCTGTGTATGGAAGGAAAAGGATGAGTGGCAGCATCATGTTATAGAGGGAGATATACAGAATTCTCTGCAAACATTGGAGTTAGCAGCAATCACCTGGGCATTAATTAACCGGAAAGATTCACCAGTGAATATAGTATCTGACTCGCAATACTCAGTAGGAGTTGTAGAAAGAATTGAAGATGCATTAATCAGACCTCCTAATAATAAACGGCTAGGAGAATTGTTTTTCCAGATTCAGCGAGCAATTAATGTTTGGACAGAACAGTGCTGTATCATCCATATCCACAGTCATTGCAATAACCTAGGATTGGGCGAAGGTAATGCTCTAGCTGCTTCACTTGTCAGTGCCGCCATTCCTACCCCGGTTGACACCTTTACCATGGCTAGAGAAAATCATTCTGTGTTTCATCAAGCTGCTCGTATTTTAAAGCGACAATTTAACTTAACTTGGGCGGACACTCAACGTATAGTTAAATCGTACGCACAATGTAGTCAGCATGGAAAAGGGTTAGCACTAGGAGTGAATCCAAAGGGGTTGGGACCTTGTGAAATATGGCAGATGGATGTCACACATGTACCTGAATTTGGGAAGCTTAAATATGTGCATGTGTGCATTGACACATTTTCAAAAATGATTTGGGCCACAGCACAGGCAGGAGAAAAAGCAATACATGTAATCAGACATTTGACTGTATGCTTTGCAGTAATGGTGGTGCCAAAATGAATAAAACCAGATAATGCTCCTGCATATATTGGAGGGAGAGAAGAGAAATTTTTGCAAACAATGGGGAATTAAGCATGTAACAGGTATTCCGCATTTGTCCACGGGGCAAGCGATTGTGGAACGAGCACATAGAACGATTAAAAAATACCTTGCAAAGAAGAAAGATGTAACAGAATTAGATCCACAGATAAGGTTAGGTAAAGTGCTTTTTACACTTAATTATCTTAGCTTGGTAGCAGGCTTAGAACAAGCACCTGTAGTAATTCATAATAGTGGTGTAAAAATGCAGGCCACACCTGAAATACAATTGCGTTATAAGAATCCCAAGACAGGATTATGGGAAGGGCCGAGCCCATTGCTATTTACTGGTCGTGGTTATAGTTGTGTTTCCACAGATCAAGGTCCCTTATGGATTCCCAGTAAATGGACACGCCCAGTGGTCGAGTTGGTCAACTGAACACACAAGAGCGACAGCGAAGAGTAATAAACATTCTACTTCAACAACTTCGAACAGAAATTAACAAACCAAGCAAGAGGCTTCGCCCACGATATATAGTTGCGAACATACTTGACTGACAAGGACCGAGGGGGGGGCTGAGAATTGAATTCTGTTATAACCGTTAATCGTGATCGCAATTGTGTACATTGTGTTTTGAATCTTTTATTAGAGTGTGGAGCTTGTATCAATAGGTTGATAAGAAATAGTCACGTAGCAGCAACTGAAGGTAGTCTTTGTACTGCACATTATCACCAGAATTTTGAGGATTTTTATATAGCAGCAGGTATCATACATAATCAGCCACATTTTTATCATTTTGAATCAGGAAGTGCTTTTCGCCAAGCTCAAGCAATTTGATACTTAAAACTTGCCATCCAGTAAGTTAAACAAGCCAAGAAGTCAAGATTGATCGCTTTACAATGTGGACCCAATTTACACAGATTAAAGGAAACAGATATGTTCTTGGAAATCGATTTTCTCAACTTGGTATTACAGGTTGACTAAAAACACTCCTGATCGAAGGAATACATATTTTAATAGTTATTTTAGTAATCGTGATTTTAATAAGTTGTATGCTGTCTTGTGTAAAGAAAGGTTTAGAAAGAATTGTTTATATGGCTTGGGTTGTGCAAAAAGAAAAAGGGGGAATTGTAGAAAATATTTTAGAAGAATCAGGGCATTTTGTGATCCTTGAGGCCTGTATGCACAACCCTGCCTACTTGCCAAACAGCAAAGATACAGTGACCTTGGCATGTTATGAGAAAATGGAATGTTAACTGATAGATAAGAAAGAGAATGTGGAACAGGAGGTTTTAGCTGCAAAAGAAGGGGGGCTGCAGGGTATCAGGTAACAGCGCATGGACAGAAACTTACAACCAATTAAGATAGAGAATATACCAAATGGACACAGCATGTAGTAGCCAACTATATGTACACTTGTAGTGTGTGAACACAGATTGTGAGTATAAAGTAACGTGTGGAAGCACAATAAAGTGAGCACTGACTCTACCTCTGTGAGGATACGTCTGTGACTCGAGGGGGCTCTCCGATACTCCATGGTTTTAGGTCCAGATCTCTCGTAGGGCTTCTTCCTACTCCCAGCCACAAGTGGGGGTGATACTAACAAAAAGCTGCAGTGGCATGCAGGCTGGTTGGAATGAGCAATATATTAGAATGAGAAATATCAGCCTTTTGGTGAAATGTATTGCTAAGCTCATGCTTCAGGGAGTGGCTTGAGTGCCACGAACACACCCTGCAGCGAGGCCCAGAGCCCTTTGCTGGCCCTTTCCCTCCCTTAGGAAGTATTTAGAGATAAATCAGCAGCTGGAATGGGAGAAGGGTTGGGATGCGTTATTGCATGTATTATGGAAAGGTTTTTGCAATGTTTCCATGCTGTTCCTAATTCCTTTTGAATAATACTTATTTGTACTGTGCCACCAGCTGCTCAAAGTGTCCTTACTAGAAAATGTCAAAGAACACCAAATACAGCTGGTATAGTAACATAATACATAGAAAGAGTCTGAGATCAAGTGAATATGCAGAAGCACTTGCTTCAGGATGGGCTAAACAATTAATGACATTCTGGAGAGCCTTATTCTACTCTTCACTTATTAAAGACTTAATGGATTTGAATCTAAAATTAAGACTGTTCCTCCTGTGTAAATCTGGCTGAATTTTTTACTAGATACAAAATACATCTATTGATACACTTACTACCTTTTTTTCTCTTTGAAGTGTCAAAGCAATGAAAATGTTGTGATTTGTTTATTATTCAGGATTATTTTGCCAAGTGAATAGGAAAAGATTTTACGCCGTAGCTTGTTCTTTGTTCAGATCACACAAGTCACCTCAACTATCAACAGCAAAAGTCTCTTTAAGAAGACATCTTCATATTTTTCAGTTCCCATTGTGTAGTATTATTTCCCAGTCTACACTGTAGTTTAAAGGTCAGTGATGATGTCATTTGAGATTCAGTCATCCTAATGTTTTGGTACTTTCATATGACAAAAATGATTAAGAGTTTGAAGCTGTTGAAAACTATAAAAAAAAATAGTTTCTTCTATTTCTGTGTTCAGAACAGGGTTTTATTTCACTGTTTGTTTGCTTTTGGGCTTTTTTTTTGTTTTTATTTTCTTTTATGTTTCCTGGTTGGATTTGGAATGGGAAAAGGAGTTTTGGAGGCATTCTCAAAATTCAGAAAATACATTGGTGAGACTTTTTCAGACTAGTTTGTGAGCTTTTCAGGATTTACCAAAACAAACCTTCTGAACAGAAATCGTATTTATAAAGCAATAAGGAACTCATGAGCTGCTAAAGCGATCTTATATTCTGCACTCCTAGTTCCTTTTAGATAATGTTAGAGTTCTTTTCCAAAACACTGGAAAATGGAAATACACAATATTTCAACCATCTCCTTATGTTCCCACTGACATTTATAGCAGACACATAACTAAATTCCAGATTTTTGTATTAATCTTAAACGTTGTTCTTTAGAACTTGTCTACAACCATTTTACAACTATTCTATAAGAAACATAGGTAGAGAAAAGAGCGCACAGATGAAGGTACAAAGTAGAAGGAGAGAAAGTGAGTGGATTAACAAGGGAGAGAGTTGGACCAACCAGCAAAGTTGATGTGTTGCAAGAGGCCAAATGGATTGGAGGATTGCTATTAAATTCTCACCACTGTTGCATTATCACATTGTATCTCCATCTCTTTATTTGGGAAACGGAGAGAATGTTATAGTTTATTGCAAAGCTTAAAAATAGCATCAACTTAGTGCACAGACAGCTCATTTTCAATGACGGTCATCAAAGGGAAGCTTTACCTCGCCTTTCCCAAACTCTCAGCTGGTCCTGGGGTTACTCCAGGCAAGGGTGAATAGTGCTGAAATTGCTGAGTTTGCCCCAGTTTCTTTGCCCCTTGCCATTCTGCACCGTTTCTGTTCGCTTGTCATTGCTTCTTTTCAGGCTGTTACCATCTTCTGTGCTTTCTTCACGACTGGGGAATGAATTGCACGTAACTAACAGCAGTCTTTTTTTTCTCAACAGCTAAACATGAGGGAGTACATGAATCCATGAGTGAATCTGAATTTATTTCCCATACTTTTCTATTTTTTATATTACTCTATGTAAAATCCTGATGATAATTGTGAAGGGTTGATAGAATGCCCTGATTAAGAGAAACTTAGAAGGATTTTTTCCTTTTACCTTGCTCATCTGTTACTTTAGATAACTCAGCAAAGCTCATTACCATAGTCAGGTTTACGTGCTAGTTTTTTTATTGTGGAGTTGTTGGAATGCCATGCCCTGGGAAAAGAACAGACAGGCTTCAGGCTCCACAGTTCTTCCAGCAACTACCTGATATTCTGCGCTGTTCTGAGAAGTTCATTACACAAAAGCACGTCACATTTGCTAGGTCAGGTAAGGTAGATAGCAAGCCTTTAATTCTTTCCACATGAGCCAGTAAAGCAGGAAAAAAAGATCCCATGATCTACTGAAACACTGATGTTCAATTATGCTGCAGCGTGTTTGGCCTCAAAATGAGAACGCTGTCTGCTAGGCAGCTCTCTTTACACATTCCAGCCCAGGTTTTCATCTTGTTTATGCCAGTTTGCACCCAAAGTCCTTTTGTTGGCTTTATGGACGCTCCCTGAAGAACAGTAAGAGCTGAATTTGAAAGTAAGTTTCAACCTATGTTTTGAAAGTACAGATTTTTCTCTTGAAAAGCACTAAAAATGCTTGGAAAGCATTGCCTGACTTCCCTCATTTACAAGCTCTAGCAGAAAATGATTAATAAGGATCTTTCCCAGCTGGAGCTGCAAGCACAGCACTCTGCTAACAATTGTATCACCCATTCAGCTTCCCTTGTAGTTGTCAATGACTTTTGCAGCTGGAATAGAAGGCAACTCCTGTTATTGTTTTGTAAAATGGGCTTAACAAAATCTGCAATCCAAAATGTGAAGCAACAGATGAAAGAGTTTACTGAACAACTAAGGATCATTGCACAGATACCACAAATACTTTAATTCACTCTTTAGAGCTACTTTGGTACCTACAAATGCTTAGTTTCTAAAAGTACAATAGGTCTGATTATCTTCCGTTGACCGTTTTACATTGCTAAAAATGAATTGAATAGAATTACCGATTTACTGAATGTGAGTGAGCAGAAAGCAGGGTTCTGTATATTTAAAACGAGATTTTTTTCATTTGTAAGAAAAGATTCCTATTTGACATGATTTATAGCAGTGAGGGCAGGTCTGGTAACCATCCAGGTTCAGTCTATACCTCCTAGAATGGGTAGATTACATTCTTCTTTTATTAAATTCATACATGGCTTGCTGTTGGAGCTGTATATGAAAATAAAAACAAATACTGCACAGCCATATCCTGCTATCAATTCAATGAATAGACTTCCTACCATGCTGATCAGTGGGGAATTTGGTGTGAAATCAGTGTCCAGCTCTGGCCCATGGCAGTCAGTTCTCCTGAGAACAGTATATCCATGTTAATGTCATATTCAAATTCCTATTACCCTAGAAATCATTGAACCCTTTACTGTCGATTTAAAGGTGGGGTGGCTGCAGGGGTTGAGGCTGTGATAAATGATCAAGGCTCAGACTGTAAACAGTCCAGCAATTTCAATTTATTAAGCGAATAAAGGCAAGCAAACAGCGCTGGGTGCGTGGGGAGTCTGCGCTCCACCAACACGCACACCGTACAATTCTTACATTCGGTTTATATTTACTATACTAATACATATTCCTGGCTATTTTTAAGAAAAGGTTGATTTATGTAGATGGATTCTTAGATTAGGTATATTTTATGACACATACTCTCTTTGTCACTTGGGGTCTTATCTGCTCCCATCTGGTGGTCGTTGGGTGACGTTAGGAGTCCTCCTCAGCTTGTCCTCCAGATAAACTTAAGTTCTGCCCATGCACTCTTGATATCTTCTTATCAGCAAAACTGGGTTGAACTAGTTTATCAATACCCCCAAGTGTCTTTCACAGTTGTTTAAGCTTACAGTTATACAAAAAAAGGTTATATTTCATCATCTTGCTTCAATATTGCCCCATATTTACACAAATCAGATGTACACATCTCACAATCCCCCATCTTCTTCTTTATAGTATTGATTTGTGTTTTAGTTTCCAATCTAGTCAATGCTTGCTGTATTGGAATTAGTTTTGGGTCACTTTTTGTTTTCACTCTCATCAAGGAATGAGTCTTTTCTTCTTTTCTCCTTTTTCTGAACCTATAGGTACTGCAGATATTTGCATCCCTTGTACAACCAAATGTATCAGTCTAATAAAACATGGTATTAAACATGGAATTATTAACAATCCTGCAAATATTCCCAATACAAACACCCCAATTTTAGCAAACCAATTACCGCTCACAAAGTTTTCCCCTAATCCTCCCATGTCGATTCCATTCCAAGTTGAAACTGGGACATGTGCAATTTTCTTCATTTCTTTAACAAGTTCATTTTTCAGCTTTTCCCTCATCAACAATTTCTAAACAACAATTGCTAAGGTTAAATTTTCCACATACACCTCCTTCCCATGCTAATAAGTAATCTAAAGCTACATGATTTTGGTACAGAGCGGTTCTCATCTTTGTATTCTGCTTTGCAATTAACCCTAATGCATCTCCAGTCTTATTTACAACTATTTCTACTACAGCTTGTAGTCTTATAATTCTATTAAGCATATATATTGGAGTCCTATAACCCCAGGACCCGTCTTCTACCCATGTAGCAGGATCATAGTAGGAAATGATCCTTTTGGATGGCCATCGTTTGCCTTGATTTGTCCCACCACAAACATAACAATTAGTTACATTTAATGATATAGCAATATTTTCAACAAGATTTACAAATAGATTCTTAGCCACTGTAGGGATTTCATACTTCACTCCTGTTTCTATTTTCATGATAAAATGAGTTGAACAACAATCGATGTTGTACTGATTCTCTAGATTTCTCCTTAACTATTACATATAAAACAGCTCCTGGATCTTCTCCTGGTCCATAAATCAATAACCCAATCTTTACTTCTTGTTGTTTCCATTGTTCTGGGTTAAAAATGGTTAAATTAACAGGGTTACAAGAATGGGCTGTACAGTTAGGAAACTTCTGGCTCTCTGTCCTTTACAGTCATAGATTGTGTGATAAAACGAAGTCTGGGAACCCACTCATAAAACGTAGTCTGAGAACCCAGTCATCCCCTTCTAGTGGTTACAATACACTGACTGCAACTGTTTGCTGTTGCCAAAGCCAGGAAAGTTACTCCCAGGGCAATCAGAAAAGGTCCGGTCAGGGCCATGGTGAAAGGCAATCACAGCCCGAAGGGGTTGCAGCCCGTGGCAGACCTTTCAAGCCACAACACTGGTTCCCCTCCGGTCTTGCCCTCCTCTGGATGAGAGGGTGAGTTTTTCTTTGACTTGGTTAGATATATACTCTCCAATTGCGTTGGCAATTGTTAATCAAGAATAGTTAATCAAGAAATACACCCAGTGTCTTTCACAAGATATAAAAACTATGTACAGTTGCTTAAGCTTACGATTATACAAAAAAGGTTATATTCCATCATCTTGCTTCAATATTTTCTCATATTTACACGAATCAGATGTACACATCTCACAGCGAGTAAAGTGGACCAAATGCTTTCTTAGGCCTTTTTTCCTGCCAAGAAGGCAAACCTCTCTGCAAAGCACTAGGAAAGATCTCAGATATAATTCCACTACAGGTTAGCATGTTTTTCTCTCCTTTGTAAAACAAACACACTTCCACTCTTCAGACTTACATTTTCCCTATCACTGATTGTTTTATTCCTGACATTTCTATACTATAATTTTACTTCCGGTCTACCCCTTTGCTGACCCTGATGGTCAGAATTGAAACAAAGCCTAAAATTCATTGAAGTTCATTTCTCTTCCTTCCTTCTTTTGCTTTTATCTCTGATAGCCTTTTAACAATTTTCCATTCCCAGTAATGTTTTTTTTTCTTCCAGACCTCATTCAAATCACAGAAATAGCCTATTTAAGTTATCTGCAAATTGTGCTGGACGAAGAATGGGGATTGGATTCAGTTCATTGCACGTTCATCTCACATATTCTCACTCTACTCTCTGGCTGAGCTTCTCCCTTCTTAAATACGTTATCCTAGAGGCACTACCACGGTTACTGATGGGCTCAGCCTTGGCCAGTGGCAGGTCCATCATGGAGCCAGCTGACATTCGCTCTGCTGAGCACAGGTTCTCACAGCAGCCAGCCCTGTAACACTGCTGTTACCAAAACTTTGCTACACAAACTCAATACAATTATAGAAGCATGCATGGTTCTTTTCTGAACGTTTCTCTTTCCCAATCGCTTTCGTCTGTGTATTTCCATTAAAAGAGAATTTGTGCAGCTAGAGAACTCAGAGTAAGAGAACAGAGATGCTTTAGCCTCTAGAAATTGAACAAAATATGGACCATCCAGCACATTTGACTGAGGGAAAAATAAATTAAAAAAAAAGTTGCTTGCCTTCAATAATGTAAGTATTCAGAGGACTACAGTAAGGTCAGTAGTTTAAGACCCCTTCTTGAGTTAAAACATAACGTACAGTGCTACCACTTGCTACCACCACGCTGGTAAAAAGAGACGGGGAAAAAATGCCACCACAGTGAAAAGCAAATCAGTTGGAAACAGGACAGCCTTCATGGAAGTGCAGAATTCCAGAGATGCAGTTTGCCACCCTACAGAGAGACTGGAAGTAAACCTTGCTTGGATCAGTTGCAGACAGGGGATCACCCACCATTTGCCATGAGACGGCAAGTATTAAAACAGAAAAAGGAGGCATTTAATGAGCTACTGTACATACCACTTCCACCTTAACCAGGCACAGCTGGTGCAGATTGCACAGGACCTTGATTCTAATCATATCTGCTTAGCACTAAAGTCGGTGATAAACTTCTGCTTCAGTATCAGAAGGCTATGGTTGAAGTCCTGCTGAATCATAAAAAAACACCTCAGTTCATCATTGCATAGTGGCTCTTCAGCACTCAAAGAATATCCCATTTTATACTTTCGAAGTTCTTTGGAAAAAGTAAGTGTACACTCACACGCTCACCTGTCCCAGCGCCCCCGCCCAGGACAGCAGCTCAGCTCCTACTGCGAGGAGTCCAGAGGCGGCTGGATCCAATCCCAGTCTCAGATTCAGCCAACGGTTCATGTCTAAGGGATTATCCCTGCATAATCGATCCTTCTTAGCACTCCACTCGGATTTCAGAGTTCCAGCGCGCTCATTCCCAATTCAGTTACCGAGTATCCGGCGCGATAAGGATGCTCTCGCGCGCACAGCCCAGCCCACCCCCTCCCCAGACACCGCGGCTCACCTGCCCCAGCCCCCGCCCACAACCAGAGCTCAGCAGAAGGCCGACCCCTCCTTCCCGCCGCGCGGCCCGGCCACCCCCCCGAGCCAATGGCGCGCGCCCGAGCTCGGCCAATCGCCGCCCTTCGTCCGCTGCTGCCGCCACCTCGCGGGGGGGGGGGCGGGGTTGCCCTTCTGCCGGGGGCGAAGGAGGGAGTCGCGCCCGGCTGCGCAGAGAATCGCCGGGCTGGAAAGGCCCTTGGAGACCATCGAATCCGAGCGCACCTGCCCACCGCTGAGCCGGAGTCCCGAGCGTCTCAGCTGCCTCTCTTTTAAACGCCTCCAGGGACGGGGACTCCACCGCCCCCTGGGCAGCCTCTGCCGGTGCCCGAGAGCTCTTTCGGTGAGTCAGTTTTTCCTGATGTCCCATCTGAGCCTCTCCTGGTGCAGCTTGAGGCAGTATCCTGCCGTCCCTTGGGAGAAGAGCCCAGCACCCGCCTAGCCCCGACCTCCTTTCGGGAGCTGTAGAGAGCCATGAGGTCTCCTCTCAGCCTCCTCCTCAGCCTCCCCCTCTCCAGGCTGAACAATCCCAGACCCCCCCAGCCCCTGTCCCTTCTCTGAACAAGCTCCGGCCCCCCCATGCCTTCGGGAGTGGAGCAGTTCCGGCTTCTGTCTCAGAGCGGCCAAACCGGGGAACAGTCACGGCTGAGGGACCCGAATTGATCTGATCTGGGGCTTTGTTTGACCTCTGGCAGTATTTACATAAGCGTTGGTTCAGCTCGGTGCTAATTACATCTCTGATACATTTCAGCTGTGAGTAAACATTTTCTCAATGAGCCAGAGCCAGGTCTAAAAATAATTTAGGCTTACATGGTGTGCTTGAAGTGCTGACCTTATGGAT
The DNA here is from genome assembly GCA_033558185.1 of Dromococcyx pavoninus. NCBI lineage: Eukaryota > Metazoa > Chordata > Aves > Cuculiformes > Neomorphidae > Dromococcyx > Dromococcyx pavoninus. Next base: position 73,737 of record JAUMJL010002256.1, on the reverse strand, counting down.
CTGAAAATGCTCAGCTTCCCTTCATCTGTCTTCTCCTGTCTATTTTCATTATCATGTGAAAATTAAATTCCCTGAAGGTTTTTTCTAGTAGGAGCACTCAAAACGTGTGGGAGTGAGGAGTGGGAATCTGTCGTGGCTGCATGTGTCCCCGAGAGGAGGAACTGAACTGCCCATGGCCTCTTCTCGCCTGGCAGAGCTGGAGCTGTGAGGGGTTGGGGCGTGCCCTGGGCCTCTCCTGCTTCCCTGGGCTGGCACTCGCAGAGCGGGAGATGTCACTGGAACCATTCCCCTTGCTGCTGCCCCAAACAAGGTTTCTCCATGTGGGCCAGCGTGTCTACAAGTTTAAAATCCGGTGCGGCCACTTCTGCAGGTGAGTGCGTTCCTGCGGGAAAGTCCACCTGTGGTTTGATAGCTGTGCGAAGCAGGGAGGGAACGAGACCCAGAATTCAGGTCCTGCATGTGCCTCATTCCCTGCCTTCTCCCACTGCATGTCAAAGTGGTTGCTTTAAGCTGTTGCACTTGGCCAGGCCGAGTGTCAGGAAAGAGAGTGGTGGGAGCTGTAAAAACCCTCCTGTTCTGCTGCCTTTGTAGGGGCTGAACCCCAGTGGCAACAGAGCCCCACATGGCCGCTCCCTCCCTGTGCACAGTGGGATGAGGGATACAAGTGGAAGGGTCCAAGGAAGAGAGCTCGTGGGTTGGGATAAAGACAGTTTCATAAGGAAAGCCAAAGCCGTGCAGGCAAGCAAAGCAGAATCAGGAATTAATTCCATGCTTCCCATGGGCAGGCAGGGGTTTCGTCTCGGGAAAGCAGGGCTCTCATACCTAACAATTCCTTGGAAAGACAAAGGCCTTGACACCCAATGTCTCCCCTTCCTCCTCCTTCCCCAGTTCCCTTGCTGAACCTGACACCGGATGGTCTGGAATATCCTGTGGGTCCATGGGTATTGGCCATCCCAGCCATGTCCCCTTCCAGCAACTTGTGCAGCCCCAGCCCTCGCTGTGGGGCGCTGGGAGGAGCAGGAATGGCCCTGGCCCTTTGTCAGTGCTGCTCAGCAGTGACGGAAATGCCCTTGTGTTACCAGCACCAATCCAGACACAGCCCCTTCCCAGCTGCGGCGGCGAAGCTGGATTTGATCCCAGTCAGAGCCAGCACAGCCTTGAAACTCTGTGCTCGGAGTGGGTCCGTACTTCCCAGCCTGTCATTGGTGGTACCGTGCCTGTTGCTGGCCCTTCAGCCTAGCACCCGGCTGTGGGTGTGGGAAGAGTTTCTGGGAGCTCTCCCTGGCTGCAGGAGAGAACTCTGCAGAGGTGGAAGCAATGCAGAGACTTGTCCTGATGGCTTCTGCTTTCTCAAAAAACACTCCCTGTGGAATAACGGATGGATTTTAAGAACAATGAGTTGGGAATTCACCTGTCTGCTGAGTGTTTTCCCTGTGCTGTGGTTTAAGCTCTTCCAGCAAATGTTGCTCTGATGGTTTTTGCTTGGGCTGGGCCTGACTCTTTGTGTTTGCTTCCCAGCGCTCCTGATCCCGACAACGCTCTACATACTGCTGAGGAGCTGGAGGTAGGAGCTGGAGCAGGGCCAGGGCCCTGAGCTGAGCCTTCAGCTGGGCAAATCTTTGGTTCATGAGGAGAGTGAGGACGTTTTGTCAGACACAGCATTTCCAGTGGGAGGAACGGAATTCTCTGGAGAGCCTGAGGGGGGAGAAAAGGGCATCAATGGGAACAGGTGTCAGCCAGCAGCATTAGTGTGGGAGAGGAATGCTTTCATTGGGAATGTTGCACAGCAGCTGCTGCCTCTTCAGGCTGGGCCCATGGAAACTCCTGTCTGTCAAGCCTGTTGCATCCTGTTGCTTCCCCATTCCTGTTTGGCTCCATTCCACAGTGGCTCTTTCCCAGGGTTTTGCTTTCAGCCCCAGGCCTGACCCCTGCTTTTAACTTCTCCTGCTGGACCAGCTGCTGAACTCTCCGGTGCTTTCCAGAGTGGTGGCAGTGCTGAAGGCTGGTGTGGCACAGATGGATCCAGTGCTCCCTGGCCCGTGCTTCCCTTGGATGCGTGGAGATGGGGAACCCATGGGTGTTCTTGTCCTGGTGCTGTTGCTCTGTGACCAAGCCTGGGCGCTGCCGATGAGTGCTATTGGTGTTGTCTTTTTCCCAAGAGAGGAGAAAGCCTCTGCCATTCCCAAAGGCAGGAGACAAATCTGTTGCCTGCTGGAAAAGGCTCCTGTTCCATAACTGTTCAAAATCTCTGGAGCACAGGAACAGCATTATCGATGGTATTGGAGAGAATATCTGAGGTTGAATTGAGAGGGAAAATTAGCATTTAGTGTTTTTTCCATTTTTCCTTTGCAAGTCCCCAAAGGTTTCACTGAAGAAAGTTTCCATGTGCAGAGTAGGAGTCTGCTGGGGCGGAATTCCTGTTCCTGTGTCCCTGAGTTGGGTCCATACTCAGGAAAAGAGGAATCTGTTGATTTTCAGAACAGGTCGATGCTGCTGGTGTTTGCTGGGAGAAAGGAGACTTTTTAACACTTAAACATGGCCCCTGTCCCAGCCCAGCCCTGTTCTCCAGAGCGACACTGCTGGGTCCATCCAGGATTCAGATATGAATTCCCTTGTGTTTCTTGGAGTCTGTTGGTGCAGCGACTCCAAGGGAATGGGAGGGAGCAGGAAAAGCAAAACTCCTGACTCTGCTCTGCCATGGTTCAAGCAAACTGTGATTTTAAATTGTTCTCAAGCCTGAGAACTGTCCTTCCCAGTGGAACTGTGGCTTTGCTGTTAATGCTTTTCTTCATTTCTGGTTTTGGCCTCTCTAGGAAGCGATTCGAGTGATCCTTGGCAATCTGGATGATTTGCATCCCTTTTCCACAGACCACTTCACTGTCTTTCCATGTATCCTTTCTTTCCTGCTCATGACAGCAAAGATCCAGTGCCTGGGTCTGTTGGGCACAGCTCAATCCAACATTCCTGTCTCAGAGTGCACAGGGCTTTAGCTGGGAACGACTGCTTTGAGCTGGGCAGTTTTCTGTTGACTGAAGATCCTCCTCCGTTGTTGCCTTCCCCAGGGAGAGAACAGATGTGAATGGAGCGCTTGGCAGTGTTTCTTGTGAACGCCCCTGCGTTCCCAATGGGATTTATCCAGGGAAAATGACTGTGTGTATCCAAAATCATAGGACGCCCAGTTGATGTGACTGCAGGCCAAGCTGGAGCAGCACTGCCAGAGCTGGGAAGTCCATCCACACGCTCAGCCAGCAACTGATTTCCTCCTGTTTGGAATGGTGCAGGGAATGTAAGGATACTGCTCCTCTGAATCCTTGCCATTTTCCATTTCTGAACTCATTTTTTAAAGGAATTCCTTTTCAGTTAGAGAAGCCAATGAGGTTTTATTCCCAGGGTTGGGAGAGCCTGGCATGTTGTTTCTTGGGGGAGAACATCACGGATGAAGCCGAGCACACTGAAGGAAACCCAACACCAGGAATAAAAGCAACCGATGGGAGAGGATCCCTGGAAATGTGTTTCTTGGCCCGCGTTCCTGGTGTTTTTCCCACTTTGACAGATTGGATTTACTCCTGGGTCTGGTTTGTGGAGCTTTCCAAGAAGGCGTTGTCAGGACTTCTGCTCCTTGGGAATGTCCGTGCTGTGTCCTTAGCTCTTGGCATCACTCTCAGATTTGAGTAAATGGGAGAGAGTGTGGAAGATGAGATTCACCCACAGGAATGTCCATCTTGTGCCGTATCCCTACGTGTGCACTCTGTACCTGGAGCTGAACTCGTTCCAGCAGCACGGATCTGGTGGTGAGTTCCCATGGGGATGCCTGGGTCGTTTCTGGGAACATACGTGCCCTGTGTCTTGCTTTTCCCTTTCCCTTCGTCTCTTGCACTTTGGATCTGGAGGGAGCAGAGCTGCATGTGGGGTGGCTGTGCCTTGGGTTCAGGATAGAGCGGAGTCGAGTGTTCTCCTTTGTTCTGTCTTGCTTTGCCTGAATTCCTCTTGGCCTTTCCAGCCCCTGCTGGCTCCTCAGCCGGTGTTTGTGAAGCCGTACCAGTGGCTCCCAACCTTCATTCTCGGGTTTTAGTAGCTGGGCTGGAGCCAGTGCAGGGACAGGGATGTGGGTGGGGATGGGGATATGGAATGCATGCTTTCTCCCTTGTACCTGACTTCATGCTCTCTGTTTCTCTTTCCCTAAAGAAAGAACACATTTGTGTTTCTCAATCCTGGCAGCAGTGATGGTGACACTGCCTTTGGTGTGAGCAGCAAATGTTGCCACCCTACTAGTGTCTGCTTTTCCAGGTTTTCCTTGCACAGCTTCCAGCCCCAGCTGAGACCTGGGTGGAACTCGACATTTCCCCTCCTCTGCTGTGTAACCTGGGTGTTTTTTCTCAGGATTCCCTGCTTTTGTCCCTGGGAAAAGCTGCTGGTCTTCCTGACGCTTGTTCCATGGATGTTCCTCTCTCCTGTATAAAATGGACATGCAGCTGTTTCTCAGTCTCGCCCATGTGCTTGCGTGCAGCATCCCCCATCAGACATCCCATGTTTGGGTGCCAACAATTCTGCCCATGTAGAAGCCACTCCCTTCCCTATGCCCCTCGCTCCAGTATGGAATTGCCCTCTGCTGACAGTTAGAATTATAGAATTACCTGAGCTGGAAGGGGACCCAAAAGGATCATTGAGTCCAAGTCCTATCCCTACATAAGATGCTCCCAACATTCATACCATGTGACTGAGGGCGTTGTCCAAATGCTTCTGGAATGCTGGGAGACTGGGTGCCATGACTGCTTCCCTGGGGAGTAGTTCCAGTGCTCCACCACCCCTTGGTGAAGAACCTCTTCCTAATATCCAATCTAACCCTCCCCTGGCACATCTTCCTGCCATTTCCTTGAGTCCTATCATAGGTCACCAGAGAGAGGAGATCAGCACCTGTTTCACCTCCTTCCCTTGTGAGAAGGCAGTGAACAGCTATGAGAAGTCTCCTCAATCCCCTCCAGGCCAAACAGACCAAGTGACTTCAGCTGTTCCTCACACGACTTCCCCTCCAGACCCTTCACTAGCTTTGTGGACTCCTCTGGACACTCTCCAGTAGTTTGATGTCCTTTTTATGCTGTGGCACCCAAAACTTCCCTCAGTGTTCGAGTGTACAGCGTCTGTTCTACAGTCATGCAGAGCAGAACACACTGATCCTGTCAGGCTGATGGAGATGTTCCCAGTTCCTATTGGCAGGGCTTTTTCTCCAGGAAGCCTTGAATGGATCCCTGCAGCAGAGCTCAGCTGGGCAATATGCTGTGGGGCTGCACTCCAACTGCCCGGGCATCTTCCGCCTGGTGCCCAGAGCACAGGGGAGGCTGACAGCTCTCCAGATCCTCCTGCTCTTCTGCAGCCCCTCCAGCTGCTTCAGGAAAAGCAGTTGTCCCTCTCCCATCGCTGTGTGCCATTCATTGCCAGGAATTCCAATGCAGAGAGAGCTGGCTTTGCATTTTTCCATTTCAACTGGTCCTGTGTGAGCCCGGTGCTCTTTCTGAGGAGCTGATCTTGTTCTGACAGCGAGGGACAATGCAGAAATGTGCTTTTAAGTTGGGAAAGAAAGGCCAGGCACCAAATGTTCACCAAATGTTATAATCCCTCTGTTTCAGGTAAAGAAGGAACCAAGGGCAGGGAGGAGCTCGTAAGTTGTGTGTGTGTTCCTGTGCTGTGGTTGGGTTAAAAGCTCTGTTTGAAACATCCCAAAGTGATGGGAATGTTCTGAAGTTCTGCTCTACCAGCAGCAGAATCACTCTTGGGGCGGTGCTGCTCTGGCTGGGATCAGTCAGGCAATGGGAAGTGGCCCTAAATTCTCACCCAGAGCCCTCCGAGGTGGGAGAGCTCTTCCTGCTGGTCCCATCGGACTCGGAAGGCATTCCTGCCTCCGCACTGGGAACCCCGCTGGCTCCTGCTCTGTGGGCTTGTGCAGGGCTGAGCTGCCCAGGGCTTTCTTGGCTGTGAGGGTCTGCGGGAGGGCGATAGTGCTGGGTAATTCAGCTGTGTGCCATGAACAGCCGAGTGCAGCTGCTTTGGGAAGTTTTTATTTAGTGGGAGCTCTCGGGGGGGTTGTTTTCAGTGCTGATCAGGGTCTGAAGATGCAGTGAATTGGGGAAGTTGCCCTGTCCAGATTCCCAATAGAAAAATCCCCCTAGCTCTGCCAGCATCACATTCTGCTAATTACGATCCATTCCTGGGCCCTGCTCTAAGAATGGAGCCCATTGGATGTCCTGGAATGCAGGATTTGTTGTTTAAAACAATTGAGCACGGTTCTCTGAGCGGGCTCTCAGTGCTTCTCTTCTGTGGGAATAAGGCAGCGAGTCTGGGATTCCTGAATCATTTTGGTTCCGTCGTACAAACACGAGGAGTTTTGCACATTAGGAACGTGCATTAACTCTGGGTTTTGTTCTGAAGCAGCGAAGTCCCCATCAGATGTTACCAGTGCCCAGCTGTGATGATCTGAGGGTCAGGAGAAGCAGTGAACTGTCAGCAGGGGCTGCAGGGGAAGGAGTGGGGAAGAGGAGCAGAGTGGCAGTCGGAGCAGAGCCCTTATTTTGCCCACGGCCAGGCATAGACAGGTCAGTTGGCTACAAAATCATCTCCCTGGGCCCCTGTCAGGGTTTTAATGTCTTTTGGACCTTCCTCCTGTTCCATTCCTGTGTCGTCCTTTGCCGCACATTGTCATCCTCTTTCTCTTCCAGAGGTGACAGAATTTGAGCAGTGCTGCCTGTGTTTAGAGAAAGGTTGTCCTGTGCTGTCAGATTCCCATACCATTAAATCCCACTCTTCTAGTTTCCCTCCCTGGCGTTAACGTTGTCCAAGAAGGACAGCGGGATGAGAACTCAGCGACCGCCCAAAGCAGTGCCCAGGGGAAGAAGAACTGGGAACAGTTTTTCAGCCACATCCCAGCCTGTTCCTTGGAGCTGGCTGATGGATGCTGCCTCTCAGCTTGAGGCTGGCAGCAAAACACATTGGAGCTTCCTGTTTCCAAAGAGCCTGGAAGACTCCTGGTGTTGTAGGTGGTGTGGGTGCACAGGAATATTATTCCACATCTTTCCCCTCGGCTGCTTTGGGAACTGAGCTGCTTGTGGTGATTCCAAAGTTGGGCTCTGTCTGTGGATTTCATGGAATTCTGGAGGTTGGATGGGACCTTTGGTACCATCGAGTCCAACCCCATCTGCTCCAGTAGGGTCACCCAGAGCCAGCTGCACAGGACGTGTCCCTCAGGTTGGGAGTAGACTCCGAGGTGAATGCCAGAGCTGCTGTGGGCAACCGGTTGCTTTGCTTGGCCACAGCTGCAGTGAGAAAGGTTTCCCTTGTGCTCAGATTTAAAGTCATGTTTTGTAGTCAGTGCCCTTTGCCTCTTGTCCTGCCAGAAGGTGCTGCTGAAGGAGAACCCGGCTCCCTCTGCTTCACTGCCTTCCCTCAGGTGCACATGGATCACATCCCCCTGAACCTTTTCCAGGGTGAACAGCCCCAGCTCTCCCAGCCTCTCCACACACGGAAAGTGCTCCAGTCCCTCTATCAGCTTTGTGACCCTTTGCTGGGCTCGCCCCAGTGTGTCCCAGTCTGGACAGAGCACCCAGAGTGGCCTCAGCCCCCTGAGCAGAGGGGCAGGATCCCCTCCCTCCAGCTGCTGGCAAACTCTTCCTAGTGCAGCTTCAGGTGTTGTTGGCCACTTTCAGTGCGAGGGTGTGGGGTCGGCTCGGGGGGGGCTCCCTCCAAGCTGAGTTCTTTGTTCTCTGTCAGTGCAGCCCCGTTACTGGTTCCAGCCTCCCCAGCTCCTTTCTTTCACTGAGTGCAGCTTTGCAAAACAGAGTCTGGTGAGCTCTCTCTGTGGTTCTTTGCTCCCTGCCCTTTTCCTGGTGTCAGGAACCTGGTGAGATTTGCCAGCTTCCTCCGCTTGCTGCTCTTCCCCCTTTCCCTGTCCTGTAACATGCTTTGCCTCTGTAACTGCTTGTTGGTTTTACTGGAACAGCAGAAAGCCGGATACTGAGATGAGGGTGGATTTTCATTGTTTAAATGAGACTTTGAACCAAGAGCACAAGTAGAGATCCAGGGTCTCCGTCGTGTTGGCTCAAGGCACTAAAATCCTGGTTTCTAATGGAATCCTTGGAGCAGCCAATGCCAAGGTTGCTCCCTGTTTATGTCTCCTTGTCAACTCAGTTCTTCCTTGCTTGACTTTTTTTCAGTGCTGGAGCCGAGCGTTTTCCCCGTCTGCGTAAAACCAAGCGTGGGTTGGAAGCGGTAAGCTGCAGGAAATTGAGGAATAGCCCCCAGCAGTCTTTAAAATCTCTGTCTCTGCCAGAGCTGCTGCTGTTCTTTAAAAATCTCTACAATGTTAAAGCCTCTCAGTGCATTCAGCTTTGTGTTTGGCCTGGGAATGTCCTGAGGAGGGAGGGGCAGGAATTCTTTGGGAAAGAAAGTCCTCACAGTAGCAGGAAAAGGAATCAAATCACAGCCCGAGGGAGCAAACTTGGCCTTGTAGGTCTTCAAGCAAGCAAGCAAAGAAAGATCTCCTGCACAATAGAATTCCACAGTGTGTAACAGCTCCTGGGCTCCTTTTCCTTTCAGAATTCCTCCAGGGCAAATGAGGGTGACTTTAGTCCAGCATCCCTTCCTGTGGGCTGTAACCGAGGGAGTTTCTGTAAGTAAGGAGTTCCTGGGTTGTCTCATTCATCCTGGGTTGTCTCATTCATCCTGGCCGTGTTCAGTCCAAAGCTGTAAGGATCACCTTGGCATTGCTTTTCCTTTACAAATCCCGGTTGGTATTTTCCAGCCTGTGAGGCTGAGAATTACACCCCCTGCCCAGCGGTGGTGCCCAGGGTTTTTGGCTGGGACTCTCATCCCGCCTAACAAAAGTCCCAGCCCTGAAGCCAGGCAATGCAGCTCTTTCCAAGTGGGACTGTGGGATAGGAGTCTTCCTTCCTGGCTCAGTCTGCTCTGGGAATGCTTGGAAAGCTCCCCTGCATCCCATCAGCCAGGGCGGACCCCCCTCTCGGTGTCCGGCTCTGCCACTGGGGATGCAGGGAGTGTGGAGAGAGCGAGCTTGGGGTTTTGTTCTCAGTGCTGTCCTTGCAGGGGACCCTGTGGCATCGAACCTGGCACAGAGAGCAGTGATGGGTCTGGCTGAGGGGGCCGCGCAGCAGCAACTGGACCAAATGGTGCCCAGAGGCCCTGTGGAGCCGGCAGGAAGAGCTCTCTCCCAGTTCTGGAGAAGGTACTGGTCCTGCAGTGGTGAGCGGGCACAGCCTGGCTGTGCCTGAGCAGGTCAGAGCCTGCACCTGGTTCTGGCAGTGCCGGGGATTCCACCTCCTCCTGAGGAATGGAAACGTCTTTCCTGTGGGGGAACCAAAAGCCTTCCAAGGCAAAGGAATGCTGAGAGATGTCCTTTTGTCTTGTGGGGAGGCGAAGCATTCCAAATAACTGTTCCTTTTCTGAGCTGTCATTGGGAGGAAAAAGCTCCACCCCGGAGGGTCCCAACCCTCAGCCTCAGCTGCCAGGGGCAGGGCTTTTCCCAATGGAGGATGCCAACTCCAGTCCCATTCCTAAAGTGCTGAAAGGCTCCCCCTCCTGTCAGGGCTTCCCTGGACACCCCTTCCATCCCACTGAGGGCACTGTGACCTTTAAGTTGGCTCCTTGGCAGCTGTGGCCTTCGGAACTGTGACCCCAAAGGTGCCATTTACAGCCCGGGCCGACAGCTGTGGGTTTTGCCGACTGCAGGAGCTGTCGGAATAAAACTCCTTGTTCATCGCACCATGTGCCAATCCCTTTAAGTGCTGAGACTGGGCTGGGACGGCACAGGTTGGGCTTTTTGTTCCCTCTGTTTTTTTCAGTCCCCCTCTCTGTTTATTTTGTGCTGGGGTTGTATCTTTCTGAGGGACAGAAATTGCCTTGTTCTTGGAGCTCCCCAAGAAGCATTTTTAGTCTAATGTGCTCCTCTTGTTGTTGTTTCCCCAGCACCATCTTTGCACCACTGCAGCATCTTTTTGGTGGGAAGAACTGACCTGACAGGAGAGATAGATTGGTGTGGAAAGGTAAACGTGCAGTGTGAGTGGCCTGGGGTGTTGTTTCTGCCAGCTTTTCCCATTGCTGCTCTCAGCTGCTAAATGCTTCCAATGGAATTCTACTTTCCATGTTCAAACATCCTGAAACTGTTGGGTTCCAATGTCTTTTTCTTTACGCCCTGGAGATTTTGGGAAAAGAGGGACAAGCTTTAAGATCCCCAAGTGTCAGAATTGGGGAATGTGACATTGGAAAACCATTCCATGAGATTCTAATAAAACCAGCAGCATCAACTGGGAACTGTGTGTGATTTTAATCCGTCTAACCCTGGCGGTAAACACCCCTTTCCCTCCCAGCAGCAGTTGAAGTTGCTGGTATTGGATGGATCTTGTCCTGTGTTTCACAGCATTAAAACGGCCAAAACTGGTGACCACCAGTCCCTAAGGGAGAGGTGAACCCCCCGCCCCCCCCCAGGAGATGCCTGGGAGGAGTCTTGGATGCATCCAGGAGAAGCCAGCAAGGAAGAGGGGCTGGGGGAGTGGGGACCCCATGTGGGAGGGGTGCAAGGACCCCCCCAAGAGTAGGAGCCTGCTGATAAGGGGGGGCCCCCTCTCCCTGCCCATTCCCCTCTCCCAGCTCTCTCCCCAGGTGAAAGAAATCACAAAATCACGAAATCCTGAAATCATAAAACTGCAAAAGGGCCCTGAAGTCAAAGGGCTTTTCCAAGGAGCCAAAGCCAGAGCCCAGGCTGGGTTTGTTCTCACTAAATTCGTCCCAGAAAAGCAGACACTTTCCCCAGTTTGTGATGGGAAGAGGAGACACGATTTCATGTGCCGCCTTCTCCATGAAGCCCTGGGATGGGTGCCATGAGTGAACTGGAGATGAGACCCATCCCGTGCACCAGGCTGAGACCAGCAAGGCTGGAAGAGCTGCAGCGCCAGGGCTGAGGAGTTGACAGTGCTGCTGCATTTGGGAGCTCCTGGGGGAAAGCAAGGGCAGCTCCTCCGGCAAAGGCTATGGAATTGCAGGAGCCGCTCTGAGCCTACGGAACCAGCGGCTGGGATTGCCAGGGCACAGCGACAGCTGGAAGAGCACAACGAGGGTCAAGAAAATGTATGGATCTGCATTGCTTTCCCAGGAATTCTGTGCACATTCCACTTTCTGTCCTGTACCCAACGGCAGGGGGCCGGGCTGTGCATTTGTGCTTCCCTTTGAGGGATTGGTGCAAAACCTGAATAAAAGGAAAGTTGGGAAATATTTGCTCTTGAATGGGAAAATCCTGAAACTGTACTGTCCTAGCCCAAGGACTTAAAACCAGTCCAACAATGTTTGGAAATCAGTTAGCCAAAATACCAGAAATATGAAAAAAGAAAATGATGGGGGGAACAATATTACAGCATGTGGATGATATCCTTATTGTACAACTGCTGGAGAAGATTGCTTGTGACTGACTATAAGGCTTTTAAACTTCTGGGGCTGACAGTGGATACAGAGTTTCCAGAGAGAGGGCTCAGGTGGTACAGAGAACTGTGACTTCCTTGGATTTGAGATATAACAAGTACAGGGATAACTGGGAATGGAGAGAAAAGGAGCTTTTTGCCAATTACCAGAACCACAGACAGCTGGTGAGTTAAGAACCTTTCTTGGGATTGTGGGGTGGTGTTGGATCTGGATTTCAAATTACAGACTATTAGTTAAGCCTTTGTATGAGGTACAAAAGACACTGATTCCTGAGCATTTAGGTTGGGCTGATAATAGCAGAGCAACCTGCAAATATTATAACTGTCTTTAATGAAAGCACCAGCACTCAGGCTCCCAGACTTAACAAAAATATATGAGTTTTTCCTTGTGAAAGACCCCAAGGAATACCCCTGGGAGCGCTATCGCAGTTTCTGGGGGAGCAGCGACGTGCAGTGGCCAATCTCTCAAAACAATTAGTGTCAGCCAAGGACAGCCGGGCTGCCTGACATCAGTCGCAGCTATAGGAATGCTGATCCAGGAAGCTCGTAAATTCCCAATGGGTCACAAAAAGACAGTGTATGTACCACATATGGGTATCACTGTCCTGGAAAAAAAAAGGAGGACATCATCTCTCTCCCAGTCAAAGGTTAAAGTGCCACATGGTGTTATTGGAGCAAGGTGATGTTCTCCTCAGAACCACCTCAGTTGTTAACCCAGCAGTGTTTCTCTCTACCAACCAAGTAGAAGGGACTCCTGAGCATGATCATTTGCAGACAATGGAAGAAGTCTATCCCGGCCACCCAGACCTTAAAGATCAACCACTTGTGAGTCCAGAATGGGAATTACTTATGGGTGGGAGCAGCTTTGTCTGGATTATATAACAAATTCCAAATTAGGTACCTTTCTAGCCCAACTCTGCAGGACTTTCTTCTTCGACTTACGGGCAGGCCAAAACCAAACCCAGAAAGGATGCTTTAATTCTTTAATTCTTCCCAGTGGAATCCTTTCTCCCAAGACACTGTCCAGGGGTGTGGAAGTTCCCCCCGAGAAGTTCAAGGTTGCTGGCTGAAGTATCCTCTACCTGCACAGATCCAAAATCCCATCTGCGTCACCAAATGACACCAAAAATACCGGCAAATAAACTCTCTCAGACTCATTTTGAAGCTTTAGAAAGCAGCGTGAGGGAATGATTTCCATCAATTCTGCACAACGAGACAAGAGATGAGGACAGAATATATATCCAACTTACGTGCAGGTGTATAAATTCTCCCTGCATGTTATACTACTTTCGAAGGACTAATTTCATTATGATCTTCAACACAGCCAAGTCTGTCTCCGCTAATTAGAGTTTCAGAGCCAGCTCTCTGTTTGCCCTTGCAGTTTTTAGATAAGTACAAATAAAAACATTGTCTGGGTACAGCACTTTAAAAAAAAATACTAGATCAGAGGAACAGTCTGTCTGTCTAACATAAAAATACTGCCACTTAGATATCGCTGGACTGAAGCTAGTTAGAAAATGAATTAAACGGAAAAACAACACTGCTTAAGTCAAATATTCCATTCTATCCCACATTTCCAAACAAACACTTCTTGTATCAATAAGACTTTGAATCTGTTGAGATTTTTAAGTAAATGTCATAGGTGGTGACCAGACATCTTCTGCTTAAATATAAGAAAGAAACAAAATATCCAGAAAGCCCAGTATACTCACCAGATTTTGCAGAGCCAGCGTTCTCAATGAGTTCTCCTCTCTGTTCCTGTGTGTGCTCGTTTGCATCCAAAAGGTGCCATTCCATGCCCCTGGAGCTGTATTCATTCCTTTGCTCCTGTTCCTCGCAGGTCATTAGCAGGCACGATGGGCCATTACCAGCGGCAGTGGCTGTTCTGCCCTGCTCTGCCTCGGAATGCTCTCGTCAGCAGCTTTGAAAGTACGGCTCCTCCTGGAAGGATTCTGGCTGGAGACAGAAAAGCTTTGTGACCACTTTGGAACTACTGGGACGATTCCTTAGATTTACCATAAAACGTCTTCAGCGGTGAATGCGGGCGGAGCGCATCATTGGCAGCAGAAGGGAGGCTTTTCCTCTGCGATGCCCGCAGGGTTAGGGCTCTCTGGATGGCGCCTGGTTGCTGCCTGATGGAGAAACAGGACCTTTTTCCTTTGTTCTCTGTAACAGTCACGGGCGCGGATCAACTTAACGGAACTATTTAGTGAGCTCTCGGTGTTACCGAGCGGGACGGGGGCCGGTCCCGGCTCAGCCCCCGGCATCGCCGCCCGAGGCTCGGGAGCCCTGGCTGCTCCCCCGCTCCCTGGCCCGGGCAGGGTCCCTGTCCATCCGCCCCCCCCCCGCCTCCATCCGTTCCCAAGCCGAAGTGCCGGCCCTGGACACAGCGGGGCTTGGATTGTCTCTGAGCGAAGGCACCGCACCCGTACCCTGAAGGCTCGCGGCGCCGTGCCCGGTCTGGGAACGAAGCCCCAGGACCCCTCGGCACTGGGGAGAAGCCAAAAACGCCAATGAAGAGGAGAATGGGCGAGGGCCGAGCACGTCCCCCGGGCCCGGGTGGGGACGGCAGAGCTTTTACTGCCAGGAGCGACTGCGCTGGAACATCGGATTGTGACTGAAAATCTTGCCTGGCGAGTGGGAACAGCGGGCAGTTGTGTTGGCAAAGGACTGCGATGGATCAGCCCGCAGGTACGGCCGGTGGTGCGGTGGTGTTAAACACCCCCTGCTTTAGCGCTAGTGCTGGGCACAGAGCGGGGAGGGTGCGGGGACACCAGGGAGGGGGAAGGGGAGGGGGACACCGGGATGGGGCTACCGGGGAACCCCGGGTCGAGAGGTCCCGCAGCCACAGCCCATCACGTGCTGAGCGCGTCCTCCCCCACCCCTCGGCCCCGCTCGGTCCCGCACGGTGCGGTGAATGCACGCGCGCGTGTTTCCTCGTGTGTGTGTGTCGTGTCTGTGCGTATGTGCGTGTGTGCGCTCGTGTGCGTGTGTCTGCGCCCGTGTCCTTGCCCGCGGGTCTCTGTCCCAGTTTGCTGCTGATCTGCAGAAAACAAGGAAAAAGATCTTCACGTTTTATTACTTTGCCTGACAAAAGTCGAGCATTCTTTGACATCATGATGCTGAATTCTCAATATACGAAGACTATAAAAGGCATTCTGAACATTGATATTTTTCATAATTCCCCGTTTTTTATCTTGTCATTAAGGATTTTTTGTATTTTTATTGTGGATTTTTGGTCCTAGAAAGTTTATAACCCAAACCCATATTAATATAGATTATAGAAATAAAAAGATGCCCAACGTGCTTTCTTGCTGAGGAAAGCAGTTAATGCTGAGTGCCGCTGAACTCTTAAGGAAAAGTTTTTCTTCTCTGAACTTGGATTTTTGCAGTTCCTCTTGTAGGAATTGGAATTGCCATTTGAATGCAGCGTACAGAAAAGGAGCTACATCAATCACAATTGTGGTGGCTCATGATAAATAAAAATTCAAAGGGATTGCTATTTGATGAAAAAAATCTGTGTGTTTTATCCGCTGCATATTATGTATTACCAAAATTTCATTTATTGCTGAAGGCAGCACAGCAGATACCGCTCAGCTTGGACATCATCCAGCCAAAGCATCAACGAGATGCGCTTTGAAAAATCCTGTTACAAAGAGAAGACTTAAATTCCATAGTGGTACTCGTGTTTCCAGCACAATAGTGCAGGTGAGGATCTTTTTTACAATGGGAAATAATTACGTGAATTTAAAATGTTTAAACCTTAACTCTACAGCGAAATGCTACCGTTACCTTTAAAAAATTAAGTGGGAAGAGCTTTTGATTAGTTTCTGGACAATGACTAATTTGGGGTATCTAATTACAACATCAGGGCTTGTAAAACCCAAATCTGTGCTGCCAGGCTGTCTCTTTGTGATGCAGTAGAATAAGTTTCTTGCCAGAGGACTGGCTGGTTTGTTTTCCTAAAGGAAAGACTTGTGTCTGGAGTTTTGTTTTCCCTGTTTTAGAATACCTAAAAATGTGTTCTTTCCCTTTCCTTAATAACATCCCAGGATACATCTGCTGGGTTTTGTTTCTTCCTGGGCTTTTGGTATTGTTTTCCCTTTCTTTGGGGGATAAGAGGTAAAGGGGGAGATGAAACAAAAAAGGGGAGCATTTCTTCTTCTCTTTTTCTTGATTTTTATTTGGACAGTGTCAACAAGAGTGCTGTACCCGCCTAAGTAATTAATTTTACATGATGGGTTTCTCTGATTGTAAATTGGAACTAAGACTGTCGCATCCTTTCACAGATCCTGCGTAACAACCCGTAATCGTTAAGCCCGGGCAGTTGTCCTTACACTGTTCTGTATCTTTATACTGTTCATGTATTTCCTTTTCTGAATCGTTTGTCATCAGCTGACTTGAGCTGTGAGTTATGTGTAAAAATGAGGAAGGCAGAAGGAAAGATTTTTTGGGTGTGGAGGTGAAAATCATAGGGAAATAAATACCAGGTTTGCACTTCCTTTGAGAATTTATGCACACACCTTTAATGAATTTGATGTTTACTACACTTCCAACGTTTGTCTCAATTTTATTTAGTTCTGAGAGTGTAAAATTGTTAACGTCCAGAAAAAATATAGCTGAGCTCTTATGAAAATTGTATTTCTATATTTCAACAAAGCAGTGAGCTTTGTTGCCAAGACCTCTGGTATTATGTCTGTACTGCACCAGTAAACATAGAAACCTCCTAGATTATTCCTTCTGTGAGATAAATCGGAGTTTAGTAATATGCGTACTATTTACTCACTTTGGGGTGACTAAGTGAAAGCTTGAATTCAGTGGGTATTTGAAGTATCAAGGTATATATTTTTACTTTTATTTTTTACTGAAAATGAATAAACATTTTTTGGACTTACCAGTATGGGTGAAATTAGGTTAGAAAAAAGACTGGAAGATGAGACTCAGACCCCTGTGTCTTCTGGGAGGCCTTATGGGCACGTCCTCCTCTATCTCCTAAATGTAAAGGAGACAGTCTGTTCTGGAAAATGTGTTCTTGAATTAGCTCTACACCCAAAGGAGGCCATAGGTACTCTATATTTACACTTCCTTTTAAGCAAGAATACCTAGTAATAAATATATTAATGGTCATTTTTATTCCTGGAACAAACTATTTTTTAATTAATTTCCTTAGAATTTTTCACATACTGTTAAAAGCATCGTTTGCACCCACCCATTTCTTGGTAGCCAGTAGCTTTGGATATTGTAATCCTATTCTGCCGCAACATTTTCTTGAGAGGGGGAAGGTGTCAAGAGAGGCTCTGGGAAAAAAACACTGGAAAGTTCATGATCAGTGACCTCTGTGTGTATATGTCAGCACCCAGGGAAGAAGTACTGAGGAGAGGAATGTGTTGCCTCAAAGTGTGCATGATTTATTTATGGCGTTTAATATACTTGGAATACTGGTCCTGGAAAAAGGTCAAATTTAACAGAATTTTTTATCACTTTTTAAATAAGTGATAGCAGTGACTGGAACAGTGTGTCTGGAACCTTATTTTTACAAAAAGAGAACATTAGTGCTCCCTCTTGGAATTAGATGACCACGAATAGAGCACAGTGCTTAATGAAAAACATAAATTTTGTGTTACTATTTCTGCTTGTTTTAGTAAATTGATGAGGCTCCTACTTGCTTTGTTGAAATACTTCATGTTAAGCACCATCAAAGGGTAGATGTGGAAGAAAGTAGTTCTCAACTAGCCTTTTCTCGTTCTAAATTCAAGATAATTCTGTGGTCAGGCTATGTCTGTCCTGCAGACAAATGAAAGCAAGTTCAAGTATCAAACATCTGTGACATTAACAATGGACTGCAGAGAACATAAGTATTTTTTCAGTGAGAAATTTAGAACTTTGAGGAGAAGTTTTTATTTGATTTTTAAATATCCATTTATCTAGAAGTACTATGTTAAACTCTTCAGCACACTTTCCATGTTTGTTTGTTTGTTTTTTAATACAGGAGAATTTACATGCAGAAATTATTGCTCAGGAATACTAGAATCTCACGTCATACAATTTTACATCACAATTTGATCTGCAAATTTATAGACATAGATTATTCTTGTATATCTGTTATACAAAAACATACCACAGCTGCTTTTAGAAACAACCATGTAATTGTTTCAGTGGAGGAACAACTAAACATAATTGGAATTGAAATGTGGGGAATTTGGAGGGCTTGGTCTTTTTGGTTGCTATATCAAAATTCTATCGTGATTTCTTTTCGTCATTACTGGAATATTTTTTGTCAGTCACAATGAAGAATGGTTGTTGAATGGATGGAAGTACTCTGTACTATGCTGAAAAGATATCACGCGGGACACGCAATTTCCTTGCCAGGTGAAAAAAGTAGCAAAAGATTACCTGTTACCCAAGGCCTCTGCAGGAGTGCTGTTCACTCAGAGTGCCGGTTGGCCAGAAATCATGATAGAAG
Organism: Dromococcyx pavoninus; assembly: GCA_033558185.1. NCBI lineage: Eukaryota > Metazoa > Chordata > Aves > Cuculiformes > Neomorphidae > Dromococcyx > Dromococcyx pavoninus. Next base: position 55,800 of record JAUMJL010002256.1, on the reverse strand, counting down.
ATCAGTTTGTAAACATTTTCAGAACTTGTGTCTTACTTGTCCGGAAGTTGCACTTAACTAAATGAAAATACTGAGGGGTTTGCTCTGTCTTCGGCCTGGCTTCTTTTGGAGGTCATAAGTTGTGTCACAGTAACAGCATCAGCTGTGTCTGTTAAACACAAAATGTACCTGTTTTAGGATTACAGTGCTTTTACACAGGAAGCTAATGGCTCTGTTCTTTGGGCCAAATTGCACACAAAGCAGCCTGTCTTCTGCAAAGTGATGTAAATATCAGTGGGAAGCTAATCCATACGTTTCAAGTACCAAGGAAAAAGAGTAATAATAAACATGATCCTTGGGTTTCAGACACGGTTCAGTGCTACAGATCACGACCAGGTGTGGTCATGCTGTGCTTGTAGGGTACATCTGTCTTGTTACTCCACTGTGTGGGGTAGATCTGACTCGGATGCTGTCCTGATGGCTTCTGGCTTATTTAGGATGTCTCTGAGCTGAGTCTAATGCTTTGTGAACCTGCTGTGAATATATTGTTAGGTAACACCTCAATTACAGCTGAAAAATATTAGCCCTGCAATAACATTAAGGTCACTGAAATAAGAGATTATGACAGTCTTTTATGCCCAGCTGCTGGGTGCTACTTTGCTGCCAGGAATGGAGTTTTCAGAACCACTGCCTGCAAATTTTTTTTAATTCCTGGTAAAGATGCCCTAACATGAGCAGCCCAGATGTACAGCTCTTCTTTGAAATGTTGGCTAAGAGACACAGTGATTTGTCTTTTGATTCTAGCCAGGGTGTGCTGCATGAGTCAGAGATCACTCAGACAGATCTGAACTGGTTGTTAGTTTATTGAGTTCTAATCACTTTGTTTAGGTATGTAAAATATTAAATAACTAGAGATGGATTGGTGGTCAGTACTCTACTATTGACTACACTTAAAATTAGTATTGGATATAAAGATTACTGCATAAGCTTACTGTAAGTATCTTAAAAGTTACATGCATGCAAAAAATATCACTTACCAACCCATCAGTGTCTGGTTCCAAGTAAGAGATCCCTCGGGGGTAACCTTGAGAGGCATCCCTACTGATGGGGAGACCGTCACCGTGCATCCAGCTGCTACAGAGGGAGAGCTCAATGGATGCAGATATTTATGGTGTAAAATGGTTGAGTTGTAGTCAGTTTTTATGCTGTTAATGCAGTTTTGGCTCAATCTCCAGTCAAATCTGTTTTTTAGGGGGGTTGGTGCTTAGTTCTTGCTCCAGCTTCACACCAAAGGATTAACTTTGGTTAGGTCTGTTTGCTGAGCATGGCCTGGACCAAAGTTCAGTTGGTTCAAGCAGGAGGACTGCATCGTTCATAGTGTGTTACAGAGATCTCCCCAAAGTGAAGTAAAGCTGCACGGCATAAAGTAGAAGAGGGTCCTCTTGTGTATTTTCTTGAGCTTGCTGGTGCACTGGTCCGGCACTGTTGCTGCTTTTACTGCATTTCTTCTCTGTGTGATTTAACAGAAGTGTGCAAGTGCATATGGACACGGCTGCCTAAGAGTTATCACAATTTTTATTAATAGGTACCATTAAAATAAGAGTGTATGCATTAGAGGGAGGAGCAGGTGTACAGGGAGATTCTAATGGTGAAGTTAAAGTTGGGAATTGTATCACTTTTGCAAGGAAAAAAAGAGACCTAATTAAAAAAGGCTGGTTTCCTCTAGAAGCATCCAAACTCCACCTGTTGGGTGTGATGTGTTAATCATGGCTTTACATAGTTACCAAACCTTTTCCAAATCTGCATATCTATGTGGTTCACTTCTTGCTTTTTCTGATTTAGTGTTTTAATGCAGTATCTGTTGATTTTGGTAACCTGTAGCATGCTGGATTAACCTTACTCGGATTTTTAATACAGTGTGCTGGTTACCTCCCAACTGGAACCAACATATGCCCAGAGCGTTTACCCATGTTTTGATGACCCTGCCATGAAGGCCACATTTAATATCAGAATTGTTCATGACCCAGGCTATGTGACTCTTTCCAACATGCCTGCTGTTGGTAGGTAAACAGCAAATAGACTTAGGGGGTTTTTTTTCCCCTCCATTTCTTTTTTAAAGGGTGTAATTTATCAGAACAGACTGTATCATCCAATACAGAAGTGTTCTGTAGTCCATGTGCTAATGCCTTGAAAATGCACAGATAATCTGTGCTTATGAACCTAAATATTTTGAGAGAGTTTTTCTTAATTACTGTCTCCAATGGCAATAATTCCATAGTCTTGTTAGTGGCAACGTGCTTTCCACTGGATGCTGGAGGCTGCATAGGGTTAGATTCCTGGCATTTACTGCTTAATCAGTGTGTGTCTGTATCACTGCCTGAGAGCTGCTTGAAACGAAACGGCTGCCCTGGAATGCAGAGCCTGTAACTGTGGTATTAAGGGATTCCTTTCATTCTAAGTGAATTTTAAGACATATTTACAACGTACAAAAAATTGTTTCACAAGGCAGAGACACTGCAGCCTCCCGTGTATGTGCAAAATAAGAGAGGGCTGTAAGGTTCTGGGGGGGTTCCTCCTGTCCCTTGCTGGGATCTCCTGTGGGATGCAGTGGGATGCAAATTTCCTGTGGGGTACAAATTTCCAAACAAATTCTGTAAATCAGTATTCCTACAGAAATCTGCTGGATCACTTACCTCCTTCTTAACGTGCTTTTTCCTGCAGTTCAGTGCTGTGATTATTTATTTTTCACTTAAATAATTTTCAACCATTAAAAAAAGAAGTTTGATGAGATCTGCATTTGCTAAGTAACTTAGCAATTATAATAGAACAGATCTCTATGAGAATAAAGTATTTTCTTCCCCTGACAGTCTTGTTCCTGTCATCTCTTTTATTTAGAAGGAAGGTATCTGATTAAGTATTTCTTAATTCTTGGGCAGGCATGAATTAGATTTGACTCTTAATAGACCACAACAAGATCATTCATTTTAGAGATATGCAGCCTGATAAAAATTGTCCATAGTTTGCCCACATCCTAAAATGGACTCAATTCAAAATCCTTCCAAAGAGTTCAATTAAGAAGCTCAAAAGTGGATTTTTGGTATTTACGTGGAAGGTCACGACTGGTACGTGGCAGTAGCAACAAGTCTGGCTGCTTGCCTTCTGCTAGAAACATATGCAGTCAGTGCAGAAACAGAGTGTATTGAAGAGAGGTGTGGAAAAACATGCAGGAAACACAAGATTCTTTGTTTGTTATGGAAGAGCAATGGTTTGAATATGTCTTGGATATTTTTCCTAGATGTATCTGAAATGAAGGATGAAAGTGGAAGCCTGTGGGCTGTTCCCACGTTTAACACTTCGCTGAAAATGTCAACTTACTTGACTGCTTTTGTGATTTGTGACTTTGATTATGTCAGCAGAACTCAGTGGGGAAATTTTTAATATGGAGCTGCATAACACATTATTACCTTTTACAACAAGAGTTGGTGCTGCGGTGCATTGTGTGCTTTAGAAGATAACACAGACATAACTGTGCTTTCCATTGCAGAACTATTTGCTTATGTGGCAAAACTGCTAACATTTATCTTGAAGATGTTTTGCAGAGAGCTTTCCTTTAGGACAATTAGTTTATGTCCTGTCCTGACCATTCAATGCAATTCCACAAGTAGGTATGGACTCTGTATGTTAAAACTTTAGAGACAGCTGCTCCACAGAATGTGCCTATCCTAACTCAGGGTCATCTTAGTTGTAAGAAAATATCCATTTCCACTGCTTTGAGAAACAGCTCAGGGGAAGACAAAAAAGTGCCTTATTCTTCAGGGCCCTTTGAGGACTAGCATCATGACATCACCAGGAACAATGCTCCGGTCCAAGCGTTTTGCATACTTGTATTTTAACCTTTTATTCTGTAGTGGAGGTATCTTTTAGCCTCAAAAAGTGACTGTTTTGTGTTTGAAGCTTCTTCATTAGTGAGTACTTGGTTTTGTTCTGACACTACAATGGCCACAGCTTCTTGAGGGAATCTGTGAAAAGATACACTCCCTTGGCACCTGTTGTTGCACTTTCCTTCTTTTGTTGAAAGTCAACAGGAGAAAGATCTAGAAAGTTGTTCCAAAGTAAATAGCAAGCTGAAGCATGAAGCTCTGGAGGGTAGTGTATAGTTGCTGTCCTTAATAACTGATGGCACAGTGTTTGCTGTACGGTCAGTTCATTCTCACCCTATTGGGCGAAGTGGGGACAAGGTGAGGGGAAGGTGCAGGGGTGATCTGAAAGTGCAATATTAGCTCATTTTTAATGTGAAGATTGGACTTGGTATGTCTGTATTGGGTTTGCAAAACAAGGTTTTAGTCACGGGGGGACACGAGTGGCTTCTGTGAGAAGCTGCTAGAAGCTTCCCTGCTGCGGCTTCCCGTGGCGAGTTTAAGTAAGAACAACACATCAGTATGATGCAGATTCAAGCTCGTTTATTAGCTGTTTTAGCAGATATTTATAGTGTGCGCTTCTATGAAGCATTCGTTATTTGGCTAATTGTGATTGGTTACATATGTCTGTCCTAAACATTTGATTGGTCATTTTATGATCCCCTATTTGCCTATTTTGTGACAGGTCAGCAACTTTGTATCCTGCCTGAAACTTGTCCTGACTTGTTCTGCAACTTGTCCTGACTTGTTTCTGACCGGAGTTTGACCTTCTTTGTTCTCCTCCAGTGCTGTTCTTAAGGCCTAAAGCTCCTGATGACCGTTCAGAATTGCTAATGCCCCAACATTTCACCCTTTCTTTTCAAAAACAGAATCAATAGTACGATCTACACATGATTGAATGCATCTTATCAGACAGAGTACCACAAGCAACAACACACAAAATTGTCAACACTTGCTTAACTAAATCTCTCAGCCATCCCCTTATACCTTATTTCAGCCAATTGTCAAACCATCCATCGTTTACTGTTATGTCCGAGAGGTGTCTTTGTAAGTCCTTAATCTTTTTGTGGATACTTTCACTACAATCAGAAAGATTCATGCAACAAATCATCTAAAATTTGAGACATAATGTTAAATTCTTGTACTGCAAAACATGCCAAATTTTTAATGTTTCTCCAACTTTCAGCTCCAATTGTGCCTGGTGCAAAGAATGCCATTGCAACTGCTGCTCCTATAGACGAGATCTGAACATGTGGGTTGCAGTCAGGGCCAATATTATGCACTGACTGTCTGGATCTGTGCAAAGGCATATTGTATTCATTTTTCATGAGGCTTCTAAATCTGGGAGTAAGCATAGTCAATTTTTCAACATAGCATGGACCTCCCCCGAATTATATGGAACCCCAGGCCATGCTCGATCCCCACAAATCAAAAAATATCCCTTTGGGAACGCATATCCCCTTTGCGTACTGACCTCCTCGGTACCTATCGATAAGGACATGTTAACCCATTCTCTTCCTTTACTAGCAGAAACCTTTTGTCTCATTTTGAACCATGATGTGTTTTTGAGATTGTCAAAGGCCTCTCTAATGTTAAGTAACACTGCCTTCTTTTTTAGATTGCCTAAAACTTGTGCCAATAAGATCGAATTGTAAACACTGGTAAAGTTGTTCTGGACCCCGGATGGCCATAATGATCCACTGGACCACTGTTTCCAATATTCTCCAAATGTCGATTCATTTGCTCTGGTATAATCTTTCCAATCATTTCAATCAAAAGGCATTTTGCCTGACGTCTACTTTTAGGTGAACATTTTCAACACTCCTTACTTCTCTTATGATCATAATAGATACGACAAACTGGAGAGCGACCTCAGCAATCATATTTCTTGACTCTCTCTCTCTCTTTTTATTTTCACTCCTGTATTATCCAAAACTTTGGTACATGCAAGGTATCTCCACAATACCAATCTACTAATTCCGATTTTTCTTGTGCTGCTAACTTTTCTATAATATGTGTCACTTGCCAGTAAGCTAAAGCAATTCTAATCTGATCTGTTGATTCAAAAAGCGCTATAGCATCAAACAAAGGTAATCGTGTAACTGCTACTAAATCACTCAACACTCGTTTTCTTCTCCAGCTATCATTGCAATTCCTACACCATAATTCTCGTAAACTATTCTAATGCACCCATAGAGTTCTATTACATCTCCCACACCTAATTTTTACCCAAGAAGAGTGATCCTTTTCTTTACAACTATAACAAAATTTCCACGCTGGACCTGATTAACTGAGGACCAATTTAAAAGTTTCAATGGCAACTTATGCCGAACTGTTTGCAACAACGGATCAATGCTGACGTGCAGTCTGTAGGCTAGAAGAGCATCAGTCTCCCGTTGTCTCTCCGTCATGATTGTCTGCAGTGACCAATTCGCCGGTTGACTCTTTACTGTTATTCTTTAACAGAGGCTGAATCCACTTCGCAGGAATCCACGACGCAGTTTTGCCATCTGAAACACAGGCATACCCTCTTCGCCATGTCAGCAATTGATTAGGACCCCACCATTGTTGGGTCACAGGGTTAAACACTTCAACTTGTACATAATGTTGCGATAAATCATTTTGATTAAATGAAAAGTGTGAAAATATTGGTATTTGTTCCTCATCCCTTGGGTTTAACCAATTCAAGGTATAACACGCTTTTGCTGTTATTATATTCAGACTCCTTTCCCCCCCTTTTTTATAAATAGACAAATAATGTTTTAAATCCCTATGGGCCCGTTCAATTATAGCTTGTCCGCCCGAGTTATGAGGTATGCCCATAACATGCTTGATGTTCCAATCCTGAAAAAATTGAGCACATTTATTGCCAACATATGCCGGAGCGTTGTTGGGTTTTATGACATCAGGAATTGCTAAAACCACTATGGCCTGGATCCAATGTTGGATGGCACACTTTGCATTAGTCGAGCTCATGGGTGTCGCCCATAATGCTTTAGAACAAGCATCAATAGTTACATGTACATGTTTCAGAGTTCCAAATGGTGCAAATTCAGTAACATCTGTTTGCCATACATTGCGAGGTTGAAGGCCTCGAGGATTGGTACCACTTGACTGAATAGGTACCAATCTCGCACAATCAGGGCACGCTGCTACTATAGCTCTGGCTTGTGCATGAGATATGTGAAACATTTTCGACAAGGCTCGTGCTGATTGATGAAAAAACTCATGAGATTGAACAGCTTGTGTAAACGGATCGATCTTAATATTTGCCATTGATACTAATTGATCAATTTTTTTATTTCCTTCTGATAAAAAGACAGGAAAATTCATATGACTTTGAATATGGGTTGCCCACCAAGCATGTTGTCTTTGAGATAATTCGGCCCATAATTGAATAAACAAAGCTTTCAATGTTTCATTTTGGAGTCCACCAATGATGGATCTAGATATTCGAACAACTATACCAACCACATATTGGGAATCAATAACCAAATTGATAGGTTTTGTTCTGTGATGCTGCACTGCTAGTAGCACAGCCTGTAGTTCCAATACCTGGGCAGAACCTTTACCTTGCTTAACACAATTGCTCCATTGACCTGACTCCCAATAAACATAACCAAATTTCTGCATTCGAGAACTGGCATCAGTAAAAACAGTACGAGCATTTTTCAAAGGAACCGATGACATGACCGGAATTTCTTCCAACACAAGAGAAGTTTTAAATAAAGGATGAGAGGGATAATGGTTGTCTAATTGACAGCCTTCTGTTGCAAGTGCAAAACTCTCAGAATTTTGTTTCCACAAATTTAGTAACTCCATGTCCTTCACAGGTAATATGATTTTTGAAGGATATTGACCTGCAATGACAAGTAACCTTTCTCTGGCTTTTAATAGTAATTTCCCTATGATATCGCTTCTGGTTGTTAAGGTTGATCGGAGGGTACTGCTATGGAACACCCATTCATGTAACACCATAGGTTTGTCTTGTGGTAATTGTACGATTAATGTAACGACTTCAATATTTTTATTATACACTAACAATGTATAAGGGCAAGTGTCTAGAATTCGATTTACTGCTGATGTTTGGATTTTTTCGCTGATAGTTTGGAGGGCCTGTTCCGCTAAAGGTGTTTCATCTGCAGGAGACGTTGCTCCTTTCAAAAGTTCTAATAAAGGGTATAAGTCTTCATTGGTGATACCACAGTAGGTGCGTATCCACTGAATGTCTCCTACCAACTTTTGTACATCATTCACTGTTTGAATGTTAGCCCGAATTTGTATCTTTTGCGGTCTGACCTGTGTGTCAGTAATTTGCATTCCTAAGTAATTCCAAGGAGCCATTGTTTGTATCTTCTCAGTTGCAACAGATAGTCCAAACTCATTTAAACAACTGATTAACTCTGACATCTTATTATCAGGGAGTGGCTTAGGGCTTGCAACAAGGATGTCGTCCATGTAATGATAAGTAATTAGATTAGGATTATTTGCCCTCCAGGGCTTAAGTGCGAAATCTACAAACCATTGACAAATTGTCGGTGAATTTTTCATGCCCTGAGGTAACACTACCCACTGGTATCTTTGAGCTGGTGCTGCACGATTAACAGAAGGTACAGTAAATGCAAATTTCTCACTGTCTTTCTCATGAAGGGGAATTGTAAAGAAACAATCCTTTAGATCAATTATCCAAAGGTGCCAATTTTCTTTGAGCATCACCAGTGAAGGCAGCCCCGGTTGTAAAGCTCCCATGTCCTCCATGCAAGCATTAATGGCTCTCAAGTCATGCAATAACCTCCATTTACCTGATTTCTTTTGAATGGTAAATATGGGAGTATTCCAAGGACTAACTGAATGACGAATATGGCCTAAATCCAATTGTTCTTTGACCAACGACTCAATTTGTTGCAACTTCTCTACAGGTAGTGGCCACTGTTCAACCCATACTGGTTTCTCTGTTTTCCATCGCAACTGAATAGTAGGGCGAGAGCTGATTGAAGCGGCCGCTATCAAAAATTTGTTTCTAACCTGACTCCCCATTGAGACAAAACATCTCAGTCTATAAGTCAAAGGGAAGTATGCAGTACATACGGTTTACTCCACGCTGAATGACCCTCAGGGTCACGGAATAACAAAAATTCAGCACTAACCTGCGTAGCGCTCTGTCCCCCTGTGCCTGTAACTGTGACATGGGTTGTTTCAAGTCGCCACTGTTTAGGCCAGGGCGACTTTGGAATAACCGTCACGTCTGCTCCTGTGTCCAACATCATTTCAATGTTAGGTAATTGATAACCATTTGGCCCAGAAATGGTAACAGTACATTTTGGTCTTGCTGCAAACGCATATGCATGTATTTGAGTCTTTTGTTCTTCCTCCAACAAAGGGGCACAGGCTTCAATCATTTTCGCTAAGCTTACTCCTGGCGGCAATGTGGCTATGATTTGTTTACAAGTAGTATTAGCATTTTGAATGGCTATGTCTTTAGTCAACAGGCTTTTCAATTCTTCATCAACATTAGGTGCCTGATCTATAGCCTCCCTCCAGCGGTCAACAAAGGCATAAAAAGTTTCATTTGGGGCTTGTGTTATTTTAGTATATGGTGGAGCTGGAGTTCCAGATTGTGGCAATGCTAAAAATGCTGCCAATGCTGCATTCTTAGATTGCGCTGATATTCTAGGGTGCAAAGCAGCCTGAACGGCAGGGTCACGGTCAGTCCCTATGCCCATAAATTCATTTAAAGTAACAGTACGCAGTGGGTCTCCTGCCTCAAGATGCAAATTTTCTAATTGCTCAGCTTCTAGCCGTTCTTGCCACTTTGCTACCCATAACATAAAAGTAGTGGGTGTCAAAATTAGCTCCATGATTGCTTTCATATCAGTAGGCACCAATTGTGAATATTTAAACAGAGCTTGCACCTGATTTTTCACCAATTTGTTATCATGACCATATTGCAATACCACTTTTTGAAGATTGCTAACCATTTTCCAGTCTAAGGGTTCCCATTCTCTATTTCCATTTCTAACAACTACTGGCATAAGCAAAGGTGAAAAAGCAAAATCTCCCTGCAAAGTACAATTTTCCAGTATTCCTCTATACTGCTTTACAGGATCAAAATTTGGATTTACTGGTGGAATCCCACCCCCACCATCAACAGATTCTTTTGAAATCAAACCCAACTGATTTTCAATATTTTCCAACCCCTGAACAATGGATTCGTGAGCCCGTTTATAGGCTTCCTTAATAGCTGATCGCTTTGACCCTTTATCCAAACGGCTCATCTCAGTGAGGAGAGCTGACATTCCCTCGCGCTGTTTTATCAGCTCTTGGCGAAGAGCCCGATATGGATGCTGAATCTTCAAACACTCTTCTTCTTCGTTAGTCCTATTAGTACCAGGATCCAAGTCCATATCTTCGAGGAGGGGTGCCGAAGGAGTTTCCTTTTTCACCTCAGGTCCAGGATAAGGCGGTGGCAGGGAAGTAGATGGCAACTCTTCATCTGGATTCCAGGGTGGTAATTCGTCGTCCTTTCCCCAAGCTATCTTTTCAGCCAAAGTAAGTGGAGCGGCTTGAAAATCTGGGTCCGGGTCTGACAGGGGCGGCCGTACCCCATCAATATCATTTTGACCAGATTCAGGAGACTGCACCACCGCCTTTATGACTGCGGCAACTTCTGCCTCGCTATGTAATTGTTCAATCATTAGGTGCACAGCCCGATACGTTTTTGCAAATCCTTTTGCTTCTTTAGAGCCTATTTGAACATTTTCCCACAGTTCTTTCCCAACCTCCTGCCAGGCATTAGGGTTTAATAAAGTAAATTTCTGGGTACAACTCTGTGTGTCATTTGAGATAAATTCAGGTTCTCCGAATAAACAATAATATCTTGTTGGCTTTGGAGAATCATTTCTTGTCCTCATCTTGCTTTAAGAAAACTTTAACAGGAAACGTGCTCTTGTTATTATATCAGTTTTCTTTCTTTTGTTGTGATTTAGATGTAAAGGCAGGATTTATGAAAATGATTGTAGGGTAATGCTGCCCTAGTTAGTCATTATTTCTGGCAAGGCATAAAAAATTGGTTGATCTTGTACCTAAAACTGATAATGTTCTTTGTATTTAACCTGTAGGTCTTTTGTAAAACAAACAGTTGTGCTAATATGTACAAAATATATATATTATATTATTTGGCATGCTGTCCCAGGGAGTAATTTAGGCGTTTTGTTGATAGTTAAATTTGCTAAGTTAGGCTATCTCTGCCTGGAAGAATGTGTGTTTATATGTATACTGTTTTTTAAAGGCGTTGTAGTAGCTGAGGTGGAACTTGCAGTAGCAATTTTGGAATTGGATCTGACTTTTCTAGCAGTGTTTATTCAAGGATTAAATCCAAAAGTCTTCATAGCAGTACTGATGCCTATTACAGGTTTTTGCAAGGACTTGGTTATCCATGGGATGTGTTCACTGTTGGGCTGAGTGATATCTCCTGTTCTGCTGCTCCGGGTGATGAAAAGGCAACTTGGTCTCTTTTTGCCGCTCGTGTTGTGGTGCTGAGCCTCATTTGATGACTGTTACCTCTGCAGGTTTTGCACGGGGAAGAGTCTTTAGCTGGATGCTGTGGATGGTGGGGAGGTGGTTGTCCACGGGCTGGCTGGAGGCTCGCACCAAGCTGCACACCTGAAGGAGCATCGCGAGAAGGTGAACGCCCCAGCTTGCAGCAAACTCCTGCGGCTTCTGCCCATCCAGGTTCATGGCACAGCCCCACGCTGTTCCTCAGGGTGAAGGAGAAATGTTACTTGGGACACCACTTTTCATCTTACCTTGTCTTTAAGCCATTTCACTCTTGGTGGCTACTAGTGTGAAATTTATACATTCAGCTCAGTTACACTATCGGCTAGAATTTTCTTGAGGTGTGTGTGGGCTTACTTTTTAAGTAAGTTTTGCTTGACTGCCCTGGAATGGAAGGCTTTTTTAATGCTTAAACTTCTGAAATCATAAGTGGTGAGCCACAGCCCATCAAGTGCCATAATTTTTCTTAAAAATAGGACCAGAGATTATTTCAACAAAAACTTGATCCTGATTGCCTTTAGGACCTGGACAAGCTGGAGAAGTGGGTCTCTGTGACCTTCACGAGGTTCAACAAGGCCAAGGGCAAATCCGTGGTTTCAATACAGGCTGGGGGAAGAGGTGATTAAGAGCAGCCCTGAGGAGTAGGACGTGGAGTGCTGGTTGGTGAGAAGCTCCATGCGAGCCGGCAACGTGGGATGGCAGCCCAGAAGGCCAATGGTGTCCTGGGCTGCATCCAAAGAAGCGTGGCCAGCAGGGTTAGGGAGGGCATCCTCTCCTCTGCTCAAGTGAGACTCTGCCTAGAGTTTTGTGTCCAATTCTGGAGCCTCCAACGTAAGAAGGATATGGAAGAGGCTGAGAGAGTTGGGGTTGTTAAACCTGGAGAAGAGAAAGCTGCAGGGAGAGCTTGGAACATCCTTCCAGTACCTGAAGGGGGCTGTGGGAAAGCTGGGGAGGGATTTGTTCGAAGGGCATGTAGTGATAGGACGAGGGAGAACGGCTTTAAATTGGACAGGGGAAGATTCAGATTAGAAATTAGGAAGAAATTCTTTGTGATGAAAGAGGCGTGGATCTCACACAGGTTGCCCAGAAAAGTTGCGTCTGCCCCATCCCTGGAGGTGTTGAAGGCTTGGTTGGATGAGGGTTTGAGGAAGGTGGTCTAGTGGGAGGTGTTTGTCTCCATGGCAGAGGGGTTGGAACTGGATGGGCTTTTAAGTTCCCTTCCAAAACCAACCATTCTATGGTTCCAATTTGTTGAAGTGGATCACACAATTAAAATAACCCGTATCTACCAATACTTAAGCACCAGTTGATTAAGAAAGCCATTTGAAGTTTTTCAAAAAGATTTACTATAACTGAACCAACAACTTAGTTGAGGAGTCAACCCCAGAGAGGTTCGTGGCACTGGGTCTTGCTCCTGGTGCTGCTCAAGCCTTCCTTCGCCTTAGGAAGTGCAGGAGCTTCTGCAGCAGACTGGAGTATTTCAGAAGCTTCTGGTATGGGAATTGGCAGGGTGTAGGGCTGTGAGCAGCGGCTGAGGTGAAGAAAGACTGTCCATGGCATTGGAGCAGCCGTTGCCGCTGGGCACAGCCCCGTCTGTGCCTGGATCCAATTGTGGAAGCACTGCGTGGAGGTGCAGATCCCTGGCCCATGGGCTCTGGCACAGCCTTTCCCCCAGCTGGGCAATCCCACCAGGCAGAAGTGGTCATCACAGGGATCTCTGCAGATGAGGGGCCCCCACTGTCCCCATGTAGCAGAGGAGATGGGGCTCAGAGGGTTCCGGGGGCTCTGTCAGTGCCAAGGCTGTTCCCAATCTCTCCCAGCAGCTCCAGAGCTGTGTTCCCTGCCCAGAAAGGCTCCGCTGCGGCGCTGGGGCCAGCAGAGGCTGTTCTGGGCAAGGGCCGTGGGCGCGTGAGGTGTGGCTCTCTCTGCTCTTGGCAAGGTGACCCTGCCTGTGGGGCAGAGGACTGTCCCGTCCCCGAGGGGATGGTGCTGGTCTGCTGGGTCACTGCTGGCCGTGCGCGCTGGCTGTCTCTACGCCTGGCTCTCGAGCAGCCTTTGCAGTCGGTGGCGCACTCCGTCCTCGGAGAGGTCGGGGCCAGTGATGAGGGCCGCCTGCCGCCGCTGCTCCTGGGCCAGGCACTTCATGCGCTCCCGCTCGGGCCGCTGCTCGGCCGTGATGGGCACTGACTCCTCTTGCTCCTCCAGCGGGGTGGGCTTGGCCAGTGTCCAGGGGGGCTTGGGGCATCGCATGGAGTCAGGGAGAACGTGAGGCAGCCAGGGCTCGATGGGCGCCGGCAGGGGCAGCCTTGGTGACTGACACGGCCAGCTCGGCTGCTTGGCTCGGGCGGCAGCCTCGGTGTGCGCCTCGCTGCTCGGTGGGGCTGCAGGAACCGTCTCCTTGCGGCCATGGGCTGGGGGCTTGGAGGCATCCGGCCCTGCGCTGGGTCTGGGGGCAGCCGGCAGGGGCCAGGGCAGCCTGGGGGGCTGTGTGGGGCCGGGCTGGGGCTGGGGAGGGGGCGGTGGGCGCACCAGCTCCACCACCTTCTCTCTTTGCCCCAGCGTGTGGAAGGTCCTGATGGAGCTCAGCAAGCGCGCCTTCAGCTGGCTGGGGGGCAGCGTCGGCCCGTGCCGCACTTTGGCCCGGTCTTTCTTGGGTAGCAGCTGGTCCTGGGGCCACAAGGCGCAGGGCTCCACGCTTCGTGGGTTCCTTGCTCAGGAGTGGGTGAGGTGGGAGGGCGAGGTGGGCAGGTGAGCAGCTGGCGTGGGGCACTCTGCCCGCCCTTGTCCCTGGGGCTTCTGGGCCGCTTGAGCACCGCACTGGGCACGTTGGTGTTGTCGGATGCCCTGCGCTTGCTGCCCCCCATGTTTTGCCTGCCACTGCCCCCCTGCTGCCCGTTGCCACTCGCCGTTGCGCGGTCCCGTTCTGGCTGCCCCTTGCTCAGGACCTGCGAGCATTCTGCCCCCCGGCACACCACCCTCTGCCTTTTCGTGGGTGGGATGTTGTCCCACGAGGAGGTCTCTGGGACCCTGGTGGTGCCGGCTGGCGCGGGGCACTTGGCATGCTTGCCGCCCCCCTCGCCCACACTGGGCCCCCCTGGGCAGGAGGTGAGGGCCTGCGGCAGTGGCGAGCGGGTTGGACCCCCCCGGGTCTGCCTCTGCAGCGCCTCCGTCCCCCGTGGGTCAGTGCTTGGTGGGAGACGCCGGGGGGCAGCCAGGGGGGCTGCGCAGGGGGCTCAGCAGGGGGATGCGCAGAGGGCTCAGCTGGGGCCACTGCAGGGCAGCCTCCAGGGGATCCTTGTCGGGGATTCTCTGCAGGGCTCTCCTGAGAAGGCTCCACGGTCCCCCCCGGCAGCCAGGTTGGGGGCACCGTCACCACTGCGCTGGCCAGGTACAGCTGGTGGGAGCCGTAGTGGAGCTGGGCCGGCTGTCAGGACACCGGCAGCTGGAGAGAGACAGAGGGCAGCAGCCAGGCAGTGACCGGTGGTGTCACGGCCGGGGCGGTGACTCTCGCTCTGTGCACTTTTGATGCCATCGGCAGCCGGAGAGGGAGCCTCTCTGTTGTGAGAAGCAAAGAGTTGTTATGAGGTGAGATCTCGGCAGGCAAAGAGGAGTGGGGCTTTACCCAGAGGGCAGGAGAAGCACGAGGAGCGAGAGCTGCTGCTGTACCTGCCATGGTCGCTGGTCAGAGTGGGGGCTGATGAGGCAACAAAGCCTCTGTCCCCATGGTGACCACTCCTCCAGCCCCTGCTCCAGGCAGACGGGCGATGGGAGAGTCCATCCGGACTCCCAGCTCCTGCTGGTGGAGTCGTCCCCAGTGTGGTTCTCGGTCTTTAAGCACCTCCTTAGGATTGCCCTGAGGGGTTCTACCGTGCTGCCGTGCCTGGAGGCTCCCGTAGGGCTTCCGGGGCTCTGGTGCAGTCAGTAAATCTGCGATGCCCTCGTTAATGACTGTGAGCAAAGGCCTAGGGGTGCGGGCCACTACCTCTCTGCGTGGCTTGTGCTGAACTTCTTCTCTTGCTGAAAAGCCCTGGTGCAATCGCAGTGGCTGAGGTGGGTTGTAAGAGAGCAGGAGTTCACCCAGCCAGGTTTGTTCAAGTGTGTCGGCCTCTGGTTTGGCAACCAACCCACAAATCTAAGCAGGCTTTGGCGTGGTCCATTTTCCCCTTCCCAACAGAGCTGTGGCACTTCTTTTGTTTTTGGAAATAATGGCACTTCTCTCTCGTGCTGTTGGTGACAGTGTGGCGAGGGCTTAGCATCATTTCTTGTGGGAATGTTCAGGTGCTTCTCTGGTGAACATCTGTGCTATAACAAGGCAGTGCTAAAACCTGGCCTTTGTGTGCCAGGTTGACCACACACTCGGACAAATCACAGCAGTTCATAGGTTCGCGGCGCCATTACTTTGTAACAAATCTGCTGACCCTTGCAGACAGTTGGTAAGCACAAAGCACGCTTCAATTCCGTGCCCAGCAGCCGTACTCTAACTGGCAGCAGTAGCTTGTGAAAAGCAAATGCCTTCAAGACCTTGAAGTGCGAGCTTAAAACAGATAACCCAGGGTTTCAGGGGCCTGAGAAGACACTGTTCTGCGCTGAAAAACTATTGATGCTCCTGGGTTACCGTTTGGCATTTGTCAGTGGCAAATAGGTTTGAAAAAGGCATTAAAACCCTGCCTTGTTCTACCCTGCTGGGTTCTAGAACAGCAGTTGGTGCCTTCCCTCAGCGCAGCAGCCAGAGCATGTGATGTGAAAATCCAGTGGCTGCTACAGGAGCCGTTTTTCAACTTCCCAGAGAACCACCATGATCAAGTGAGAGCTGGTCTGAACCAGGTTAAAGCTGTCTTGATCCAGTCAAGGTCGTGATCCTGATCCTGTCTGGGTTTGGCATTGGGTAATAAAATCTGAATGGGAAAAACGAAGAGTTTGGAAGGGTTTTGTTGTGAGTCTGATCACGGTTTGGTAAACACAGCCCTTGATATTTTATGCTGTGTTGGTGTGTGCAATCTCTACTGCCTGCATCATCAGAGTTTGTGAGAGAATAGTGGCAGTGGTCACACATTTGCTTATGATTTAGGTTGGAGATTCTCCACCTGACAGGGACCTGTCCAGGCAGAGGAGCTCTGTCAGGGCCAGGACGTCATGACTGACGTCTGGGCCATCGGAAAACAGGTTAACAAAGCTTGCAGAACAAACAGGCCCGCGAAGTGGGGCAGTGAGCATCGGTTAGGATGTGAAACACAGGAATCAACCCTTTCTCTTTTGTGGTGGCAAAGCTGATTGTCTTTTATGTCAGTACGAGTTCACCAAGCTGAATCACGAGATCAGTAGATTCACCAGGCAGTGAAAGTTGTCAGGCACCAACATTCCATGAACAGGAAAAGGGGATTGCAAAGAGGGGCTGGGCTGTGAGCTGAGGGTGATTGTGAAAGGGACCAGACCCTGTGTAGAGTGTGCCAGCTGGGTGGCTTCTCGAGGAGATTCCTTCCTGCTCCCTAAATGCTCGCTGCCCTCTGAGGTGACCATAGGAAGCTGAAAATCCTCCGAGCTAAGTGCTACTGCGAAGAGCACTGCTGCCTTGTGCCAAGCGCCGATTCCTCACGTGAGTCAGTACCAGGAAAAGCCGCCTCTGTACTGGGAGGGGCTCTGGGTGGAAGGTGGAGCCTGGAGAACTAAGAATAGGCTCATCTGTGGGGTGACGCGTGGAAAAGTGAATGGCATGGGCTCCTGGCAGTGTCTGATGTGAGAAACTGGCCGTGCTTTAAGAGTCTCTCCTGCCCCGTCCCTGCTGGAGAGTGAAGGAGCACTGAGAGGGTGAGACCTCCCTGAGCACCTGTGGAGCTGTTTCTGTATAACGGGCATTTCTGTCTGAGAACATCTGCTCTGCTGGAGAGAAATCCAGGTGTTGGCACGCTTTGGTTGTTTGCAAGTGAGTTGTGTTTTGCACATTCTGTGCTTTCAAATCCTCGTAAGCTGTTGGCATCATCATTGGCAGACTGGCATCCTCAGGAACTGGGGGACGGTCACACTCCTTAAATACACTTTTCCTCAGGCACATTCAGTGTCTTTCCTGTTGGCTTGACTTGTCCTTGCTCCGTGAGGTCTGCACAGATTGACCCTGGGCTTTCCAGCACCAGGAAGGGGAGGATGGTGGAAATACCTCTTGGAACCACACTGTAATGTTTCCCTTTGAAAGGTGGCCCCGGTACCAGTCACCTCCTGCCCATCATCCTACTGCACATTCCGTGGGTGCAGTTGTTGATCCTGGCAGAGACACATTCAGTAGGAAATGTCAGAGGAGTAAAGGCCAATGTTCTGCCACAAACCCCCTGCAAACGGCAAGGTTCACCAGGCTGAGCTCCGTCAGTGTGACTGCTGCTATGGAATTACATTCCAGTCTCAAAAGTAGTTTGGCAAGGACTTGGTCTTTCACAGCCGGATAATGCTGAGTGGCTGATACCGAGCGATTCCAAGGGTCTCTCCTCAGTGGGAGCTGCTTTAATGGGTTGTAATCCTCAGTGCCACCGAATGGTGCTGACAAGGTGCTGACGGTGTCTGAGCAGAGATGTAACACGTTAACGTGCTGTTTTTCAGTTTGCATTCTGTGTCAGATGCTGTGGGCAGTTGCTGACGGTGCTTAAAGGACTGGAAATCCATTTCAGCAGGAGGTGTGCAGCCACAGGAGCTCGTCAGTGAACTCGGGTGCTGGGCCGGGGTGCACAGCACTGTCAACACACAGCTTGAAAAGAAAGAGCTTTAGAGAAAAGCAGACTCTAAGTCATTGTGTTAATGCCCAAGAAAATGCGTCCATGAGTGTTGAGACCAACTGTCTGTAGACTCTAGGACAACTTATTGGCAGATCTCTGCTGTCTGTTCTCACTGGGAGCATTGGTGGGCAGGCAGACTGCTGCAGCTCAGCAGAGCAGCTTGAATCAGCGTGCTTGAGTGCTGCCCTCTCCAGGGGTACCGGTGTGCAAACCAGAGTGGGTGCATCTTAGCACATTCGGAATGCACTTCACTGAAGGATTTTTGACCACTTTGAATTGAACAGGGAGTTTGGATTAATGAATCCTTCTTGTGTCTCCAACTGTGACTGACTTATTGCAGATAATGTACCATTTCTTCATAACTATACAGTGCCATTGGAAGCATTCATTTGTTTTCTTGGAGGATTTTGATTATTCCTCTCCTTACAGACTTTGCAGATATCTCGCCGGAGGAGTTGCACCTGGAGTATTACAACTGCAGAGCAAACAATGACATTCGGAACTTTGTAAGTATTTGAAAAGTGCTGACTTATCTGGCTGCATCTTGGGGCACAAGCGGTTACTGTTCTTCAGCTGGCAACTCTTGGCTCATTTAATTACCAAACTGTAGGAGATTATCAGGGTGCCAAAATATTTTTAAATTACTATGCACCAAATAGGATGCAAAAATGGTTGCTGGTCTGCATGCTGTACCGTAACTTCCTATTTCTGTCTGAGATCAGAGGCTCAAACTGTCAGATCTGGGCTTTTGAAACGAGTGGCCTAAATGTCTTGACACATCAGCTCCTACAAAAGGTGGTGGCAAGAGACTTGTAGCTTGTAGCTGTTCTCAGTTCGATGTGAGTTCTTTCTCAATGCAGACACTCCTTGTCTTTGTTCTTGTGTGTTATAAATCTGGGTCCCATCTCACAAGTTTAACGCTCCCAACGCTGTTATTCAGTTGGATTGTTACAGCTGGAGATGTCGTGCCTTAGGTAGAGCACTGGGGAAGTTTATTGGACCTTGTTCTTTGACATACCTTTATTGCAGGGAATTAATGCTGAAAATAGCAGATGCTTTTAAAGGAGTATGTTCATTTCTAGAGAGGAAGTGATACGTATGTGTTATATAAACGTCTATGAATTGTTCCTCCGTCATAGTCCTATCAATACCGAGGAAGCTATCGCAGTTGACTGTTGTGCTCGAAAAGGAATTAGGCTGTTGGATGGACTCAAGTGCCAACCACATCAAGCTATATTGCACTCTTTCCTCTTCCCCTGGGTCTGTAGTACACAAGGAACAGCTGCTGTCACCACTCTTGCTTCACATCTTTAGAATTACAGAATTGCGTTTTCAGGGACAGAAGAGACATTTCTAATTTCCTTTAAAGAACTTCAAGTCAAAAAATAAACTGAAATGGTCAAAAAATTCACGATGCCTGGCTATTAAAAAAATAAAAATAATTGTGGTCTCACTGAAGCATTGAATGCAAGTTCATCTCAGTACGTGGATGATAACTGTACGGTACAGTTCTCCCCCAGAATGTTTGACTACAACGTGTCCTTTCTAAAGCATGCGTTTCTGTTCTTAAACTGGGTCAAAATCTGAATTTACCAGTCTGTTGTGTAAGAGCTGATACCAAGCAACATGATCTTCCAGCGTGTGACCGGATGTAAAAGAATTGTTGAAGTTTGTGATGCAGGACTCTTTTTAAAAGTGAAGGAATTTATTAACAAATAGACTACTCCTTCCACCCGTGTAGGCATTTGGTTAGTTTTTTAGGAAAATTAAATTAGGCCAGGCTTTGAAGAAAGTGTACGGGTAAACTTCAGTATAGGAAATTCAGATTTGATATTCCTGAAAAGTTATTCAGTGATGCTCCGAGTGTCTTGTTTGATCATGGCTATCAGCCAGACACAGGTACTATTGGTCGGTGTGCACTAATCTGTTGGATGACGTTAAAGAGGCTGATTTCAATTAATTTCTGCAAAGCTAAATGTTTTAGGATGATACTGTCAAAGTGTTCTGAATTACAGTGTTTTGAGTGTAGGCATTCTTTTTCTGAAGCTGTGGGAAAAGCTAAGGGAAATCTTAGGACTTCAGCTTAACGAGTGAGCATACAAGTAGACAGGCCAGAAATAAAGCAAGGATTGAAGTTTGTTCTCTTTGTACTTTAAACTTAGATATTTTGTGTGTGGTTTGTTTGGTTTGTTTTTTCCCCAAGCACCTAATTCATATAGTGATAGAATTTAGATTTAGAAAGCCCTAGGCCATTCTTTTAATTCTTATTGTTACTTGAAGTAAAGTAGTTTATTTAAGGGCAATAGTAAGGGGATTGAAAGGAATTCTGTGTTAATAACAAAAGTTTCAGCTTCTCACCTTGAATTTTCAGGGAAGCAAATGTCTTCCTGCCTTAGTGAAATTTCTTTTCTAATTCCAGAAATCTTCTTTCAGTTTAGCTGTCAGGTCACACTATTTTCATTTTTTAAGTCTTCAGCAATAATAAAAACATGCTTTTTTTTCCTCCTTTTTAGATAAATTCTGTTCGAGAGTTGGCAAAACAACGGAAAAAGGGACTGCTTGAGCTGAAAGCTTTAAATGCATCAACCAAAGCAGCTTCGGTAAGTTTTAATGAAAGGTAGAATGTTTCTGTTCCTGGTATAATTTTTGTATTAATCTTGGGTAAATGTTTTTCTTAGATTCCTATTATTTTTGACACGTACCCCCAAACTGTCCTGCAAAGACCAACGTTAATTTCTGCTACCAAGATTTCTAAGTTGACATGGTAGTTGCAATGTGCCACCCTGCCTTTAATGAAGAGATCTTGCAAATGTTCCACAGATTCCTCAGCGGTTATCAAAGTATTTGACTGCACTTTACTAACGTTATAGAAGTAGGTGACAAGTGTTGCTTTCAAGATTGCAGCGTACTATATTTTACAACAAAATATACAGAATTCTTTTAGGGCATCCTTGTTTGCATCTAAATAGCTGAGACGTGAAAATGTTTGATTCCTAGATTCCTTGGCACTTTTACAGTAGATCTATGAACTGTTCTGAATATCTTGACCACAGTGTGTTATGTTCTGGCACTGCAGCCCTGAAAAACATCTGGCATGAATGTGTTTGGCTGACTGGCAGCAGGATGACTGTGACAGTAATCTTGGAACGCTCCTGGGAGCATTAGGGAAGATGGTAAGGGTGTAAGGAGGAATTAAATAAGAGAATAATGTTTGTAGTTTGCCAACTGTGTGTTTTCTATGGGCGATAGAACTGCGACTGAATATTCCAGCAGTGCCTGAGTAAGGTGGACATGGAAGTCCATAAACACAGTTTTGGGTCTTACGTCCACCTTTTTCTAGAATCCTGACCTCAGTGAATTGCAGATGGGTCTTATAAAACCCTTTAAGTAAGGAATGTAGTGAATCAGGATGGTTCCATGTTAGCAAGGCAGCGGCTGAATGCCTGGTTTGGAATACTAGCATTGCAAGGCCACATGAAATTAACTACAGCTGAAGGCTGGGATCCAGACAAGTACATGAATATTATGATTTAAGTGGAGACTGCAGGCAAAGCATTGAAGGTTTAGTAATCTGATGGTATATTCAATGCTGAAGGTGAGGAAGTGGAACAGTGTCTACTCTTAAAGCATTTTGTTCGTAGCTGCAGAACATGCAATTGCGATGAAAGCGATCAGTGCCTAATCTAGTCTAAGTTATTAAATTGAACTGGGCAGCTCTATTTTTGCTTCAAGTATTTCTTGTAAGACGTTTCCCTGTTTTAGAATCTTGTTTTCTAGTGGTTTTTTTTTTAAAGCTCTCTGAATTAAAGAACGTGGCCACTCAACCGTTGAATGCCTTTGGATTTGGAGGACAGCAGACATCAAGCTCCTCAAGATCATTAAGTTCATATACGCCACTGAATGAATTAACACCTGAAGAGTTAAAACAATTCAAAGCAAAAGGGTTTGAGCCAGGCAAGATTCCTCTTCGGCCACCACCCATAGAACTCATATACCTTTAGGACTTTGTTGTGTTTGTTCTCCCACCTTTTGCTGCAATAATAAACTCAGGTGTTAAACGATGGAACGTTGTGTTTTATGGTTTCTTTGTTTGTTTGGAATTCAAGTTTTACACCTTGTTACTAATAAAAATAAAATCTGAAGTTCTGTTTTTAGATTCTGTGCTGTGAAGTTCCAGGCAATCAAAAAGGCTGTGAAAAAGGCGTATGTTATGTCATACTACGGGGTTGCTTACATGGATTTTTCTGGTGATTGTTTTGTAGCTGAAATAAGGCATCTGCTTTTTTGTTAATGACCAGTGCAGGCTTCCTGCAACTCATAAACAAAATGCTGATACGTTGGCTCAGAGTTCCATTTAATTCTTACGAAATGTGTTTTTCCAAGTAGGGTCTCCAGAGCAGTACTAAGAGTTGTACAAATGAAGACACGTCCACCTGTCAGGGCTCACTTAGCTCCGGATTGTTTATTGCAGTTACTCAGATTTTGTCACAGGAACTGGGGACCAGACCAAAATGCGCTGCGTCGCTGTAGTTGCAGAAAATTCCCATCTTCACAGACACTGTTAAATTCACTTTTGTGAGAAGTTATTATTTAACAATAAACAAACCAAATGGGTTAGTATCTTGTCAGTTGAATGCCTTAATTGCCTGAACTCATTCTACTACACGTTATACTCTTGTATTTCATTTGTGAAGCCTTAGTGTTTCACCAATCCAATTGTATCAGAAAGCTACATTATTTTTTTTAAGTTCCTACATTTTTTTGTTATTATTTGTAGTAAAGCCACGTTCTAGAACAGCGAGAGTACATTTTGGGGTAAACATACAGAATTTGCACTGTATTTCATGTTTTTCCTGTTCATCCTGTTCTGCTTTTGGTGTAGCTGATATCAAAGTTCATCACAAGTACAAATGCAGCTGCTAAATGTGTCTTCGTTTTAGCTATAATCCTTCCATTTTCTTAACTTCTACTTTCTTCAAGGGCTTTTTTTGTTTGGTATGTGCCTCCTTTCCAGAAAGGCATAATAGTGTGGTCTGGTACGTAAAAACACATAGGGTGGCAGCAAACTCACAGATCTCACTTAGCGCACCTCGGTTTAGAAGAGGAAGCCTAAGGTGAAAGTGTGGGCAGAGAGGTGTAACATGTCCTGATTAGTAGAAGAACTTGGTCTGTGAAACAGGCCAGAACATTCAAGCTCCACGTGGTATTTTCAAGTACTTCCCTTGCTGTGAAATAACAGGATTTATGAGTCACTGCATAGAAGTTTGTCAAACTGTTGGTGTCAGTACTGTGTACCTCTTCCAACTTCTGGAAAGCCATACAAACGAGGTGTGTATGTCTGTCCTACTCCCTTGCCAGTTGCTTAATAACTTCATCCTAAATTTGTCATGAGACTACTGAGTTAACTTAAAAAGTTGGTGCTTGGCTCCTCTACCTTGTGCGTCGCTGGTGCTGTGGGGTTTAAGTCTGATTTATTTCTGAAGGTCCTCCAAGATTTCATAAGTAGCATAAATTCCACTTTTTGAAGTCAGTGCTTCTCTGTAGTCTTCCTCCCCTCTCTATCCCTCAGCCTAACAACTCTGCAGCTATGGAAAATAATAGAAGCACTCAGAGTCTGTATCCGTGTGCGTGTCCGCATCCTCTGTGCGTGTGTCCCCACCTGGCCCGCAGAGCCGCGGGACCACTGGGGTCGGAAGCGGGGCCCGTAGGGTGACCCCAGAGGGGAGGGGAGGAGGGCGGTTGGGGTGGCTGGGTGAGTCTCCCCGGGCTGGGGCGCAGAACCTGAGCGCTCCGGGCTCTGGTTTGGCGGTGAACGGGTGCGGTTGAGCTCGATGATCTCAAAGGTCTCTTCCAACCAAGTGATTCTATGACTCTCCTTCCCGTGGTGCCTGCGGAGGGGCTGCCCGTGCCGTGGGCTGGGGTCCCCCCGCGTGTCCTGGCACCTCTGCCGCGCCACCCCTGGAGATGGCTGTGGGGCGCAGGGCGCGGTCTTGCCTTCAGGTGAGCCCACATAGAGCCAGTGGGTGGGAACAGAATCCCTGTGTGGGCACTGGGGCCTCTGCTGCCTTGGTGCTCACCTGCTGCCGTGCTTTTGTTCTGCTGCCGCCCGCTGCAGGTGAGTTGGGCTCCGCTTGTTGTGTGTTAAAATGCTGCTGCAGCGTCTGGTTAGAAAACTCTCAGAAGGGGGGAGATTGAGATCAGACATTAGGAAGAAATTCTTCACGATGCGAATGGGGAGTCCCTGGCCCAGGTTGCCCAGGGAAGCTTTGGCTGCCCCATCCCTGGAGGAGTTCAAGACCAGGCTGGAAGGGGCTTTGAGCCCCCTGATCCAGTGGGAGAAGTCCCTGGCCACGGCAGGGGGTTGGAACTGAGTGGGCTTTAAGGTTCCTTCCAACGCAAATCATTCTATGATTAACATTCCCTCCAAATCTTTTAAAAGTTTATTTTGCAGACCTGTGTCTTATCTGAGCTGTGTTAAATTTCAAACCAGAAAGCCAGTTCTGAGTTTGCAAGTACATTACTTAAAGGTGCCAGGAATTCTACCTCATCAAAAGAGCCCAGTAGTTGTGGGAAGATGTCTACACCATTAAAAAGCAAACAGGCCACGCGTTTGTGAGGTGGTTCTTGCTCACATAAACATCACTTGCTCACATGTATGGATAGCAGTGTGTTGGGAGTGTGAGTGCAGTCTGCCGGTGGTAGGTGTAAATACCTTGTAAATTGTGGTGTATGAAATGCTTTCATCTCTGTTTGAGCTAATGGTCAGCCAATCTCCTAACAGCACAGACTGTTAAATTAACTGAATTAAGTTGGCTCAAGTGCCTTTTCTGCTTGAATTTTCAAAACATGAAATTTTCAAGGCAGTGCCTTGAGGTTGAAGGTGACCACACAGCTAGAGGAAAAAAACTTCTTGCCCCTGGGAAGTGCATTTCATGTGAGTTTCATAATGGCTCATTTAACTCCCTGGCCACTGCAGAACTGAACAATGAAGTGGAATTTGTATTTAACTTATCTGTTACTGCCGAAATTATTGAGCTTAGTTAAGATAAAAGTAATTTCTGATTGCCACTGTAAGTCTCTGGGTTAACTGTGACAAACTTGGGCAATATTTAAGTTCTGAATCTCAGTATAGAACTTGATAGCCTGTAGCAGTTTCATGTAGGATAGCCATTGATTTTAAAATTCAAATTGGAGCAGTTAAGCCTGAATAATTGCCCCGTGTGTTCTTAGAGTAACCTCTGTTGCATGATATCCTGTAATGGAATGTAGTGCAGCCCAAGTTAAGTTTGTTTGAAGTGTTGCAGTAGTGCCTGAGAGGGCGAGAGGCTTTTTGGTGTGTGTGTGATGGATAGATTGGTTAGGAGTAGAAGATGTTGAGAAAGAGGAACTTTTATTTGAACTGCAAAGGATTAAGTAATTTTGCTGTGGGGTTGGTCGGCGGTGCGGTTTTACTTAGACTTCTTTCATCATTTGCCAGCTCATCTCATCACTGAATTCTGCTTACATTAGGAAATGCATCTATAGTTATAACTGATCAGTACAAAGCAAGGCTACAGTGGATGCAAGTCTTTTATTCTGGAGAAGGAGGAGTGGGCTTGAAGGAACTATCTGCCTGTGACATAGCTGGAACTGCATCATTTTCATGATGACTTAAAATTTCTGCTGTGAGAACTTTCTCTTATGTGGTTTTGTTTCTACAGAAACTTGAGTCTGCACAGCAAGGATGTCCTGAAGCATTAATGTTTGGATTGTGCTACTTTATATGCTTACCTGTAAAATATGTATCTGTCAAATCTGTGCAAATGCAAGGTCTGGGCAGCTTCCAAAAATGCCAGTACTTAATTAGTCACTAGAGCTAGACAGTAGTAGACATCCACCTTCATTCCTTCTTGTGGCATTGTAGTGTCGATAGCTCTCGGGATAAATGGTGTATGTTCACAAAATGTGAGCATGCATTGCTGAAACATCATTCCAATCCATTGTTTTAGCATTAAAGTACTGAAAACACCATTTGAAGTAATCCTCAGCTCCCATTCCTGTCTTTAAAAGGTTTGGCACATCTTCTTGTGGATGTTTCTGCAGACAGTAGAATGCTGATGGGTATTGAGAACAGCAGAGCAAACCGTGGGGTGTTGTTGCAGGCAGAGGGAGGCTCTCCTAAGGAGCAGTGTTTTCCACGTTAGGTTTGATTTGTTTACTTTTGGACTTCATTGTGTCACAAATGGTGATGGTGTATAGCTGGCAATTGCAGTTTCAGGTGGTTCTGTCTGTTGGTGCCTGGAGGGGGTACAGGTTTTTGCTTTTGGGGTTCTGCTTTTGGCTACACATGGTTATAAGGGTATAAATTAAGTTGAACTGAAGAACTTTTGGGGGCAAGGGAGGTGCAAATAATAAAGTAGAGGGTTTGTTTTTCAGAGTAGCCTGGCTCCCAAGTCCCAGAGTTGTGTTAAGCAGAATAATCTAGGCTTTTGCAACTCTGTAGATGAGATGGTTATGATTATGGACATTGTGTTGTGTCTTAAGCTCTTTTGTGCCTTAATGTCGTGGTTAAAGAAGCTATTCCTTTTCAAAAACGATGTCTGGTTGCCTTGAAGGAAGCCCAGGCTACTTGGATGCGTAAGTGCTGGAATGACCCATAGGGTGGTGAAAACTTGGGTCTGCTGAGTGTTTGGAGAATTGTGCCCTTCTGTCTCTGGGTGCAGTAAGGCCATGGCTTTTGAGTGAGGCTGATGGGCTTTGGGATGAGAGGGTGGCCAGGAGCCTGTGGTCAGTTTTGGTGCCAGACTTGTAACTGTGAACACTGAATTTTCTAGGTTTCTGTCCCTGCTAATGCTGCTGGAAACCCATTTCACCGATGTGGCAGAGAACCTTTTCCCTGTGTGTGTTTTGTGCACACATGGTTATCTTGGAATTGAGTTGGAATCAGCCTGTGCGCTTGAAGCACTTGTGATACCGCTTTGGTGTTTCCCGCTTCCAGCTGCAAGCTGGGATTCCGTCTCCAGAGATCCAGCCCCTAAGTGCTCAAAGCTCCAGCACCTTTTTACCCAAGCATCTTCATAGAGCTGAAAACCACACTGAGTGACTTCACAAGGTGAAGGAGACCTAAAAATACCAGTGCTCCGGTGCTGCCTTCTCACTTGCAGTCCCTTTACTGGGCAGCAGCCAGTGGAATTGCTGCCAGGATGGGTCAGGCTGGCCCTTGAAACTGCCTTCCTTGCGTTCTCGGTCGGGAGCTCATCTTTCTGTGTTTGGGCAGCAGGCAGAGAGTGGGAACTGAAGTGAATGGTAAATGAACCTTGTGTTTATCTACCTGGCAGCTTTTGTGAGGTTGGGATTTCTTATTTCTGTGAAGAGGTGACGTGTAAGGAGGAATAAGCAGGAGGCTCTCACTCGTCTAAATTAGAGGAAATAACAGTTGAGTTGATGAAGAATCAGTGGTACTACACGTGGGCTGTTTAGTTTTTCTAGTTGAATAACTATTTACATTTATCAGCTGTGGTGTGAGAACCTCTTGAACAGTAGGATTGTCTTCAGCTTAGGAGGCCCTTCGGAGTTGTGGAGTACTTTTTTATTCTATATTGTTGTTTATTTTCATGTAATGACCTTTCTGGCCTTAGGAGTTGATATCTGCAATATGGTAACTAACCCTTTGTTCCAGCTACCTCCAGTTTAGGTTATACTGTGGTTTGTTTACAGTAGTGGTAGGTACTGCTGGGAAAGTTGTGATTTTTCTGGAATGTGAGATTTAAAGTTCAGGTAACACCTTCTATGGGTTTTTTTAAATTGTAGAGCTAAGCTTAAGGTAAGCTGTAATTCCAAACAGTGGAACTGGAGAGGTGGTGGTGCTGCAGGTGGTGTTCAGCTCAGCATGATGGGATGGCTTTTTTTACAATGCTGAGTGCAAATATTAATTAAGGAAATTAACTGCTGTGTTGGTCACCTTGTTGCTCTTCTCCCATCTCTGTTGGTGATCTCTGCCCTACTTACAAATGTGTGAAATGGTTTGATAAAGAGACCCTGAACCGATACGTCTTGTGTGAGGAAAATAAGAAAAGGTCAAAAGTCATTACATCCTCTTTGGTGAAATGAGTTCAAGTGTGACACTTCTGTAAGAGTGGAGGCTGTTGGTTCTCTAGATTGTCTATTTAGGAATTTCACTTGAAACTGTCTGGTACATTGAGCTGGCATTAATGGAACAGATCACTTCTTGTCACCTGCAGTTCTGCAGCGAGATGACTTACATAATTCAGGAAAGAGTACTTAGTTCAGATTTGACTTCAGGAAAATGTACTCCACTCAGAGTTGAAGATAATAGTTTTCAGTTGTTCTTTTTGCAGAAGAATACATTGTTTAAGGAAACATCAGTAGGAATTTTAAAATGGTCAGAGGAAACGACTAAAATCTTTAAATCTTATGATTGAATTGGAATAACATAAAAAAATTAGGACGTGATGCCACTTTTTAGATATTCATGCTTTTCCAGTTCTTTACAGTGCACTGGAAGTTGCTGGTTTCAAGATACTTATTAATAACAGCTATAGAATCACAGAATGGTTTGGGTTGGACCTTTAAAGACCATCTAGTCCAACCCCTGCCATGGGGCAGAGAGACATCATTCCCTTGAACAGGTTGCTGAAAGCCCATCCAGCTTTCAAAGATGAGGCATCCATAACTTCCCTGGGCGAGCTGTTCCAGAGTCTTACCCCTGGTAAAAAAATCATAGGAAAAAAATCACGGTAAAAAAATTTCTTCCTGTGTCCAATTGAAACTCACTCTCTTTTAGTTTAAAATGTTTGCCCCTTGTCCTGTCAGTAGAGGCCTTGATAAAAAGTCTCTCTTATTCTTACAAGCCCCCTTCAAGTGTGGAAAGGGCACACTAACATCTCCCCAGAGCCTTCTTTTCTCCAGACTGAAAAACCCTCTCTGCCTTACTTCACAGAAGAGGTGTTCCAGCCCTGTTACCATCTTCGTGGCCCTCTGGGCCCGCTCTAACAGGTCTGTGTCCATCTTGCAGTGGTGACTCCAGGTGGATTCTCAAGAGAGCAGCTTAGAGGGTGAGAATGACCTTCCTCGACCTGCTGGCTGTGCTGCTTTTGACGCTGCCCAGACACAGTTGGCTTTCTGGCCTCAAGACAATTTGACCAGACTGTCAAGTGGGCTAAAAGTATCTCTTATGTGCTACCAGTACATACTTTTTTGGTATATCCAGTACTTTCTTAAGGTGGAGAACTGCTAATGCTGTAACTCTTCAGCTTTGACAGCTCCTTGAGACACTCACATCTTGCACGTGTGAAGTTACCAAGAACTGAAGAACTTTATGCTGTTGTGTTCCAGCCTGGTTGCTGGTCAAGTGTGTGGGGTTGGGCTTTCGTTTTGTATTTCAAACTGGTCAACAAAGCCTGTATTTATTCTAAATGTGTGGTGGCTGAATAAAGTCAGCTGCAATATCTATGACTTTTATTAAGAGAAAAGTCTTTCTTGAGAACTAGGAAGAGGACAAAGCTGTCGTATCAGAGCGCTCAAGTTTGTAAGAATTACCTTCTCTTTGCAGTCTGGGCTGTTTGTTTCCTCTTGTTTGTGAACACCTGAGCTGTTTAACTGTCCTGTGCACTACCAACTTATGTTCACAGGGTGCTTTGACATCTGTGAAATGAGAAGATATGTTCATATGTTTGCAGGGAACTCAAATGTTCAATGCTCCTTCAGATATCAGAAAGCATCTTGGTAAGATCTAATTTTTAGTCAAACTTGAACTAGTTGGGAAATTTGAGTTGTTGTAATGCTGGGATCATGTTTCATATTTTATTACATGAAACTATCCAGATGGCAGACTGCTGCTGCTCTGAGTGCAGCTGTAAGGATCTCTGTGCTTTCCACTTTCATCACATGTAGAGACAAAGACAGCAGATCGGGGAAGAAGATGGGAAGAGTGGGCTTTGGGCACCTGTTTGGAGTTTTAATGGGAATGGAAAGGACTCGGCAGTCATTGATACACCACGGTTTCCACATTAATGATTTTGATGGAAGCAATTTTTGAATTCCATCAGGTGACTTGTTCGTTGAGTCATAGCTGGATCAATGTGAAAAGTGTGCCATTCTTGAAAAGTTCTGTTATGTGCTGTAGAGAGAAATTATCTGTTGAGAGAAGTGAGCAGGGTTATGCCAGTTGGATGTTTATCACTGCAGAAGGGTTTGAAGTGAAGCTGCAGGAAGAACCGAGTTAGAACTGAAAGAGCGTTTGTTTGAAACCTACTGATCTTTGTAAATAGAAGACGTAGAAGCAATAGCAAGGCCTCCAAGGCATCTTCAGGGTCTCCGAGAGTGTGGTTGGTCTGGCTCTCTGGAGCCAGATGTGGACTCTGTGCCAAGGGAGTGGGCACTGCTCGTGTGCTGAACAGCTGTGTCTGGGCCCGCCGGCGTGGGGCAAGGATGCACCGAGCCCCTGGATGCACTGAGCCCCTCTCTCTCCTCTTCCTCCCTTCAGGTGCCGGAAATACTCAACATCCTTTACGGCCGCACGCAGCAGAGCAGCCCCAGGCCCTTTGTGTTGCATGGGGTCTGTCTGCTCACCCACTTTCACCTGGAGCCCGTGGTCAGCAGTCTCCTCCAGAAAGGTCTGCCCACGGACAGGTACGGGCACTGCCCGCTGCCCCCCCGTAGTCCCAGAGAGCCCCCGCAGCTGGCTGGCGCCGGCAGTTCGGGGTGAGAAGCAGCTCTGCTCTCTGCCTGCAGTGCCCGGAGCGGGGCCAGGCTGCGTGCTCGTGGCTCTGCCCTCAGTGGGTCGCTGTGATCCGCCCCGCAGACGAGGAGAAGGCTTGAGGGCGCTGCGGGCCTGCGAGGACATGGGCTGGGGGGGAATGGCGCATCCGCTCCCTTGCGGTGCAACGGTGGAGCTGTGGAGGAGCCTGGGGAGAAGCGACCTTGGCGCTCGGGTCCTGAGGTGCTTGGGGGAGAAACTGGAGAGTGCAGGGCAGAAGCACCTGGGGACCGAGTGCTGCCCTCGTGAGCGGCACAAGCGCCAGACGGCTCTGGAGACGGCGCCGGTCCGTTCAACGGCAGAGACGGTTCTGCAGCTTTGCATCTGCTCGCTGGCTGCTCCTTTGGCGTGAGGGAGTCCGGTGCCCTTTGCGGATGCCAGTGCGGACACTGCCAGGGCGCTGTGCTGGGCCGGCCTCGGGCAGCGTGGGGAGCTGGGAGAGTTCTGTGCTCCTGAGCAGCGAGGCTGTGGCAGAGGGGACAGCTGGGGACAGTGACCCCCCGGCTAAGGCGGGCGGGGGAACACAGCTGGTGGGAAGAGGCCTTGCCTGAACGGGTGCTTCTTGGTCCCATTTCTCTGCAGATCTCCCGTGCCATGTGTGAGGTGCTGCTTCCTCTGAGGGGCACAGAGGAGTTCCAGCAAGCGCTTCCCCACCTCTTTCCCAGCCTGCTGAGGTGGGCCGCTGCAACACTGGGGGAGGAGAGTCTGCCTTCCCCTGCGAGCAGCTGGAGAGAGCTGTTCCCTGTGGAGAAGCCCTGCAGGTAAGGAGCCAAAGGGGCTCCCTTCAGTTTCCCCTGTCGAGACACGTGCGGTCACGGGGCTGTGGGAGCATTTTGCCTGCCCTGCTTCCTGGACGTGCAGCCTGCTCGCTGCGGTTGGCTTTCCTTCTGTTCTTTCACGGAGAAAGTCCAGCTCCCAGGGAAGAAGGCCTGATGCATCTCATGCTGCAGGCAGCTCTCATCCTGTCTCCTGCACCCCCTTTTGCACGCACAGTCCCGTTGCCAACACTGCAGGCAGCGTGGCTCTGATGGGCAGTGGCTTTCTTCTTCACAAAATGCTGGTGGGAAGAGGTAGCAGTGGTGGCATTGGTGGCCTCTTATCCAGCACGAAGTCAGTCTAGGGGTGTGGGTTGTCTTGTGCTTCAGTGGGCTTGGGGCACAAAGCAAATGCCAGTGTCGTCAGCTGCAGCCTTGAAGGCTGTGGAGCATCATCCCGGGGGTCTACAGCTCTGCTAAAGATAAATCTTCCCCCAGCCTGCTGTGATTTGAGATTTCTTTGGTTTTGTGGCGGTGCTTTGATGGTCCTTGATTTGTTTCACTGTGTGTTGATCTGGTTTGTGTTCTCATTCTTTTGCCAGGCTTTTCCTTTGGACTTTGGAGTTGGTGCTCAGCAAATGCATGGCACAGCAATGGATGCAGCTGCTGATGCACCAGGCAGTGTGGACTTGCCTGGAAGACCCCCTTGGCTTATGCTGAGGGGGGTGAGTGTCCTGCCCAGGTAAGAGCCCCAGGGATGCCTCTGGACGCCTCTGGTGGGGCCGTACCCAGGGCAGTGGCTTCTGGGACCCTTCCCATGCCTGGGCCAACATCCCGAGCTGAAGAACAGTGTCTGCTTCAGGGCCAGTGATCTTTGGAGAGCTGGCCCGTGGCCTTCCTGGGGAACTGTGTGTCCCTGGCTTTGCTCCCTCTTTCAGAGTCCTGCTCCAAACTGGGCTCGTAGCCCCTGATGTGGTGCGGAGCCTCTTGCCGTGGCGAAATTCCGGCTGTGGGAACCTGCAAGTGACAGCCAGAGCTTTCCTTGACGAGGTACAGCAGGGCTGGGGAAGGAAGGCTTCTGAGGGATTGGACTGAGATGCTGCTGCTTGGGATGTGTTTTTATGGGGGACAATACCTAGAGAATGAGTGCCTGGAGCTGGCGGGGGGGCAGGGGAGTGCCTGGCTGGAGCAGGTCCCCATGGCACCGCCTGTGTCCTTCCAGATCTCTTACAAATTCCGGAACATACAGCTCCGAGGGCGAAGCAGGCACTAGAGGAGTTTCTTCGGTATCTCTGTCCCCAGCTTGCACTCAGGACTAATTTAATTAATTCAATTAATTATTAAACTAAATAAAGTTCAGCAGAAGCTGCCTACAGGGGAGTGGGGCTTTTTTTCCCCCAAGTGATTCGCATGGAAACCAACGCCAGGCTCAGGAATGTGACTGCAGTGGCAGAGGCAAGGGGCTGCGAGGGCCTTCAGGAGATCACACATGACAATCCGCTGTATGGGGGAGGGAACTATCCATGCCACACACGCTCCTCCCTCCAGCACTGGTTCTCCAATGCTGTCTTTGAAAATTCCCCATCACGGGGAATCCGTGGAACTGCAGCTCGCTCCAGCACTTCAGCCACGCACCAGGAGAAGCTGTCTCACTTTTCCAACAGGAATCAGCTTGGATGACAATTCAGTTTATTTCTGCTTGATCGACAGCCCCGTGCTGTGCTGAGAAATGCTGAGGGTACCGGACGATCGTGCTCCTTCTGCTGCTGTCCCTGAGGGCCAAGGGAGGCACTGTGTCTCTGTCCCTGAGGCCACACTTGGCTTCTGGTGCCAGGGAAAGGCAAACTGCTCTTGGCTTCCTGCAGCAGGAAGTACTGGGTTGTTGGAGAAAAGAGCATCTAGGCTTTGGTTTGTAATTGTTGTTCTTAAAGCTGATGCAAGGATATCAGAACCCAAGGTGTCATTTGTTTATCCTTGTTTTATAAATCACAAGATGTTTATAAATCACGTTTGGAAAATGTTGGTGCTTCTGTGTGGATTGTGGGTGAGGGGTTTTCTCTCTTTCTTTTAAGGAGTTAGCTGGCAATTTGGGTTATAATTTTCAAGGCAAAAAGTTGGGTGATGTGGTCCAAGTAAAGAAAATGTGGGTTTCTGAGCACTTGCATGGATGCTGTCAGTGAAGCTGTGAAGATCACAAAATCCTTTAGGAAATCCAGTAGGCCTAAGCATGTAATTAAGTGCATTGCTGGATCAATAACAGCAATATGGCTCACAGAATTTGCACATTCTCTTCCCCCGCTCACCTTGTGTGACTGTGATACCCATCCATCTGTGATACCCATCCATCTGTACTTGCTGAAACTTCTGATGGGAAAGGAGGGGTGGAAATGGCTTATGTATGCATGCAAGCTGTGCTTTTCTCATAATGTCTGAAAAAGCACTTCTCTAGATTTTTGTTTAATTAGTTCCTGACTAAATACTTCACTTTTCAGACTCATATGGTTTTCTAAAATGATTCATTTCTGACCTAACCTTTTCTGTGACAGTGACAGCAATATTTTTGCAGTTTCTCATTGTATTTAACACAAAGAAGGCATGTGATGCTTAACTGAAAGAAGTTTGGATGTTTTTATATGGCCATCTGTGCCAGATTTGACTTCTAATTCCTTCATTCTGTAGTAATGCTGAATCTGCAAATAACAATTTGACTGTGTACTCTACCGAGCTATTTAGAAAACAAATACCAGAAGAAAAATCTGTTCTGCAGTTTTGTTGCACAATTATGTACACAGAATATGGGTGCTCTGGATGGTTCTGCCCCTCGACTTCAGCATCAGATGATCTGCAGGACCACCCTACACTTACTTGTATTTTTAAGCTTCATAGATTCTGTTTGTTTCTTTCTTTTGAAGTACTTGATGTGCATTTTTCAATGTGAAACAATTGCTGGTGGTGTCAGTATGACAGAGTAAAAACTTGTGGACTAGCTCCTGGTAGTTCTGGAGTTTAGGACTAGTCCCCTTCACACCAGTTATTCTGGAGTTCAGATAACCAACCTTAATTATTCCACAGAAATCTATAAGTATATTCGGAAAGGTACAATGCAATCAAGTGGTTTCAGAGCAGAAGTGAATAAAATAATGAGGGCAGAGCTTTGACATTCCTTTAAAACGTCTGCCAGGGAGCCCACACCCCACATGCAGCTGTGGATGTGTTAGGGACATGGTTTAGTGGTGGGCTTGCAAGTGTGAGGTTTACAGTTGGACTCGATGATCTTACAGGCCTTGTCCAACCTAGATGATCCTGTAATAGACATCAAAAGTGTTGGAGGACAACAAAACATTATGGAGACATGGGCCAGTTCTAATGGGATGATGTTTAATAAGTCCAAACGTCGGGTACTTCATTTTGGACACAACAATCCCATGCAGAGCTATAGACTGGGGACAGAGTGGCTGGAGAGGAGTCAGGCAGAAAAGGACCTGGGAGTGCTGGTTGACAGGAAGCTCAACATGAGCCAGCAGTGTGCCCAGGTGGCCAAGAAGGCCAATGACATTCTGGCCTGCATCAGGAATAGTGTGGCAAGCAGGACCAGAGAAGTTATCGTCCCCCTGTACTCGGCACTGGTCAGGCCTCACCTTGAATACTGTGTACAGTTCTGGGCCCCCCAGTTTGGGAAAGATGTCAGGATACTGGAATGTGTTCAGAGGAGGGCAACGAAGATGGTGAAGGGGCTGGAGCACAAGCTCTACGAGGAGCGACTGAGGTAGCTGGGGCTGTTTAATCTGAAGAAGAGGCGGCTCAGGGGAGACCTCATTGCTCTCTACAACTACCTAAAAGGAGGTTGTAGTCAGGCAGGGGTTGGTCTCTTCTCTCAGGTGACCAGTGACAGAACTAGAGGGCATGGACTCAAGCTCCGTCAGGGGAGGTTTAGGCTTGATCTTAGGAAAAAGTTCTTCACTGAAAGGTTGATTGTCCATTGGAATGCGCTGCCCAGGGAGGTGGTGGAGTCACCGAGCCTGGAGGTGTTTAAGGGGAGACTGGATGAGGCATTGAGTGCTATGGTTTAGATGATGGGTTGGTGTTGGTGTTAGTGTTGGGATATAGGTTGGACTTGATGATCTCGGAGGTCCTTTCCAACCTTATGATACTGTGATATAGGTAGTGACGTGCTCCTCTGATTGTTTTCATTAACCACTTTCACTTTAAGAGCAGGTTTAATTGCAAAACTAATTCTTTGTGTCTTAGTTAAACATGTCAGTGGGGTGAGTGAGCTTTCTGTTTCCCATTACAGGAATCACTCTTTTTCCCCCTGCACTGCAATTTTTCTGTTGTCACAAAATTGACTTTATCTTGAATCACAAATCTTAGAGCTGTGAGTTTACAGGTCATTAAGTTTTGAGTGGAAATAGTTCTGATTACAAGCAATGGAAAGTATTTATATCTTGCATCTGTTGGTGTAGAATTGGATCAGATTTAGAAATGGCAGAAGGTCCAAGTTGGAACTGCATGATGTTTAAGGTCCTTTCCAACCCAAACCATTCTGTTATTCTGGAGGGGATGGATTTGATGGTGGGTGATTGCTGGGTGGCACTAGGTGGTGTTCCTTAGTGCGTGCAAGTGTTACAGTGGTTACAGGGGGTTCTCAGAGACTGGGATTCACTGAGTCACAGCCTCAGGCCCCAGGAAATATCCCTGGGCCTGCTGGCTGAGCCCAATGAGTGCGAGATTTGCACAGGGCTTCATCAGTGGCCCCGCGCCTTACCCAGAGCCACTGCTCTTCGTGAGCAGGAGGAGATGAAGAGCTGGGGAGAAGCAGCTCAGCACTAAATGCTTTTAATGAAAGCTATAAAAATGAAGGTAAGTTGTGGTTCTGTTCCTCACTTTCAGTAAATGAATAGAAAGTTTGAACTCTGTGGACGTGAAAGTAGATTTTGTGTCTTCTGTTGTGTCCCTTTTTGTGTGGAACAGGTCAAAATGCTCTCCAGTGCAGCACCGAGTGCCTCGTTCAGCTCCTGCAGCAGAAAGGACAGAAGGGCTGCTCCCCTGCTGGCTCTGCCAAGCCACACAAATCTGAGCAGAAAGGCAGCAAAGCAGGTGTGGTCACAGCTACACTGGAAGAGAGACAGCACCGCTCTCGGCCTTCACGCTCCGCCGCGCTGCCGCTGCCTGGCCGCACGCTCTGTGCTCCCTGGGGAGAGCCTGCCAGCGCATCAGGAATGAGCTGGTGTGTCAAACACGGGGCTTGCAGGAAGCACATTCATGCAGAGAGCAACCACAGCCTGTGTGGGTGCTTTTCTATCCACAGCTGAAATAAATACGTGTGTGTGTGCGTGGTTTTTTGACACTACAGAGTCAGGAAACCTGACTTACAAACTCCAGTGAGGATCAGCTGCTGGGCTTGGAGCAAACTCACAGCTTTGCTGTCTGATCTAATAAATGGATTTAAGTCCCATTGCTGTGGTGCCTGTTTATTTGTCTCCCAGCACAACAACAGCACCCCAGCACGCTCGGTACACTGGTGTGTGCTGAGGGTCACCTGGGAAGGGCTGTGTTGTACACGTGAACGTGGCAAACTCCCAAAAATCAAAGCAGTTTATCTTAGTGCTGCTGCGGCAGAGCAAACAAAAAGTGTTTGGTTCTCCTCTGTTCCGGCCCATGCCGCAGGCCCAAGGCATCCCTTTCCTTTCCCAGACCATTTTCCCTCTCTGATCTTTCAGAGCAATATTTTCCTTCTTTTGGAGTTGTAGTTTCTCCCTCTTTTCCTGAGCTACAACAATCATGGAATCATAGAATCATGAAATGATTTGCTTTGGAAGGGACCTGAAAGATCATCCATTTCCAACCCCCCTGCCATGGGCAGGGACACCTCCCACCAGACCAGGCTGCTCAAGGCCCCATCCAAGCTGGCCTTGAACACCTCCAGGGATCGGGCAGCCACAACATCCCTGGGCAACCTGGGCCAGTGTCTCACCACCCTCACTGTGAAGAATTTCTTCCTAAGATCTAATCTAAATCTTCCCTTTTCCAATTTAAAGCCACTAAAACAATTAGTAGGGAAGGCAGTGGGTGGAGCCTGGGATTTCTCAAGTCTCAATTTTATCTTTTTTTTCCCCTTCACTGACATATTTAGTGAAAGCACTTAAGTTGTCTCCACACCATTAAGTGCTTGCTGGTGGCTACTAACACTTCATCTTGAGGCAATGGTACAGTTCCATCGCAGGCTCTGACTGATGAGATTCCTGGAGGTGCGCCAATAGCCCAGCTGCATCTGGGGGTTCCATGGTGTGCACTGTTATTTCCACCCAGGCAATTCAAAACAGTTGGCTTTCAAAAAACTTGAATACAAGGATCAAAATCAGCCTCCCAGGTACCCTCCAGTGGAGCAGAGCAATATCCAGCAAAGAGCTGGGTATTCTGCTGCTGGCAGTTGGGAAGCTTCACAGGGTGGGATGAAGTAGATAAGGCAGAAGAAATACTGCATATTAAGGACAGAGAAGTGTTATCATAGGCAGGACAGAACAAAAAGGAAACAGGAGCAGCTAAAGTGACACTGGAACAGCACAGCTTGTTTTTCGCAGAGAGATTGCATCTCAGAGACAGCGCCACCAAAGTGAACAGACTTTTCCCCAGAACAGGGTGGCTGATGGTTGTCTTGACAAGGAGGTTGTGGCCTACCAACGCATTCCCAGTTAACTGAGGATCAGGCTCTGCCAATGAAAAGACATTTCAGCTCCTGAAAAGAGCCAATGCTCACAGTTCAGGTTCTCCCAGACCTGTCAGCCTACCTTACTCTGCTGCTGGTTATTGTTTGGCTCATGTGCCACCCAGATCTCACCAGTGCCTGAGTTTTTAAGGTATGTTTTGCCCCTCGAGGTTCAGCTCAAGCTACCTATCCAGCAGGTTATACCAAGGAGGACAAATAAGATAAAATTGTATTCTTGTGTTTACACAGAAAATAGGAACTGTCTTCTACTCTTATAAGAGCTAGTTAACATATAAACCACCAAAATACCTTAGTTTGACTAGTGAAGATGTTTCTCTTTACATCTGGTCACATAGACCAGGGCATGAGCTGAAAAGAAACAAAGACGAGTGGAGAGCACCAATCACCTTTCAGCAGATTCATCAGAGTCCCAGGCCCTTCCTTGGGAGCTGCTCTTCTGCAGAAACCTGTTTGACAACACAATGTGATCACATCACTCCTACTTGTGGGCAGAAACAGAAGGTAATTAGTCAAAACTTAAGGAGGTGAGACACCAGAAGATGGAGGCATCTTCAGGGGCAGCAGAACCAGTCTTTCAAAAGAGAGACCTCACCAATGCCTGAGACACAAAGACCAGCACAAAAGATCAGTCTGAAGATGAGGACACACAGGACAGCAAGTCCATGTGAAAGGGGCTGGCTAACAGCAGCAAGGAGAAAGAACAGCAGTACCTTCTTGGACAGTGACCCAAAAGACCCAAGTATGGGAATGGCCATCACAGCAGATGGTCTCCAGAGGGGTCTTCCTGGCACACGTGGGGCTGTAGCACACTGCGTTTGGAATGCCTTTCAACAGCTGAGAATCTCTTAAAAACTTAAAATACACAGAGTAGGATTTTAACAATCAAAACTCATGATTTTAAGCTCATCCCATAGCTCTGAGGGGTTACACTCCACACGGGTGCCCTGGTCCTTCCAACCCATCCACGCTCCCTAAAGGCACAGTAACAAGCTCTGTTTTCAGCACGAGCTCTGGCACACCTGCAGCCAGGAAAGAGTCACCTTCTCGCCTTCCTCCTGGGTGCTTCTCTGCAGAGCTGTCACTTCGAAACTCAAGTCAGAAGAGCCTTTGGGATGACAGCAGACCCTTACCAGCACAAGCATTTGCGCTGAAGAGCAGCAGCATTTCTGTGGCCAGTACTCGATTCCCACCCTTGTATTTTGTAATAATTCCAAGACAAAAAAAACAGTAACTTGGGTAAAAATTTATTTTACATACAGACCATTGCAACTTAACTATTAATCAAGAGAAGTTATTTCTCCTTTACAGGAAGTGACCAGATGGTCTGAGATTAACAGAAGTCTAAGCCTGAGAGCTGAGATTTTTGTTTAGAAATCAGATCTTGGGGGAAGGGTCCTTCCAAGCACCACTCAGCTCAGTGAGGAGCTGCAGGACTTCAGCTGCAGGTCAGCTGCGCTGCACAGTGCTGGAAGCAGATTCCCAGACTCAGTTCAGATCTTTCCAAAGCTGAACTCACTGAGCAAGATGATGCCTGGAAAGGTACAGATGCGTTTCCAGTATTTTGTTCAGCTCTCAAACTAGAAATGGAAGTGGTGAAACAGCACAACCTCTGTGAAGTACAAAACATCGAGTTACAGGGCAGCAGACAAACAAGACAGCAATAATGGCAGGGATCCTCCTAATCCAAGTGCTCTATGTGTAGTGGGTTCCTGGCCAAGCTCACACTATGGCCCAAGGTCAAACGGGCAGAGTACAAAAAATACTTTGACCAATAATTAATTGTACTGGAAACAAACAGTCTACTAAAAAGCAATTCTTACTCTAGGTGCCAATGAGTCCTTAAAAGCAGGGAGGGGACTGAGAAGCTGGACTCGGGCAGTGCTGCCAGGATCATTCACGCTGCTCCATTTTTACTTTGGGAGGTCTCAGGAAGGTCCTGTTTTTCTTTTCTTTCTTCCCCTTTGTATTTGCCTGGAAATTTCTCCAGCTGTCCACACGACCATCCCGACTTTCCTGGGAACAACAGAGAGAAAATGGAGAGTTAAGAAGCACAAGAGCCAGAAAACAGGTAGCACACACCAGTTTCAAGGGCACAAGAGCAATTTCCCTGTATCCAACCCATAGCAGCCTGGCAGCCAGGACATGCAGACACTGTAAGAGCCACAGCAGCAGCCACAGCACAGGGGAACCACAAGGGAGTTTACAAATCCCAGTACGAGCACTATGCTGGTTTCTTGTTTCAGAAGTAACCAGCTTAGGATGTGCTGTCCTGACTAGAGTCTACTGAATCCTCTGATGGGCAAAGGAAACAAGAAGCCTCATCTGCAATAGGTGTTCCTAATCGGTCAACCCAGAACATGTTATTTCCTTATTCTGTCTCATATCCTTCAGACTGCTCTTCTTGTGCTGCAGCTTGGAGGCACGAAGAAGAGAGAAGGGAAATGTACTGGTGCCTTCTCTCATGCTTATTGACCCAAGCTTCAGCCCAAAGACACAACAAGAGGAAATCTCTGGTGCATTCTTCTCTCCCTGGCCTACCTGCAGAGCACCAGAAACTCCTCCTGGAAAAAAGAACAACAACAACAACAAGACTGCCACAAAGCCAACCTATGATTCCTACAGACTGGGGTTTCACAGGAGGACAGAACAAGTCCAGGGATATTCCACTTCACAGTGTGGGAATCCACACACTCAAGGCCCATCTGACTGCAGCTGTGCCTGCGATGCTGGTGCTGCACCCACAGGCTCTGGCTATGACAGCCACTGCTTCACGGCCCTCCTTCCCTGTGGCAGAGTGGGGAGGGCCAGGCACCAGCAGTGACCGGGATGACGGGGCAGAGCAAACCCTCAGCAAGTTCAGAGATGTCACAGAGCTGGGAGGAGAGGCTGATAAGTCAGAGGGTTGTGCTGCCATCCACAGGGACCTGGGCAGGCTGGAGGATTGGGTTGACAGGAACCTCCTGTGGTTCAACATGCAGATGTGCAAAGTCCTGCCCCTGGTACAAGCACATGCTGGGAGCCACCTGTCTGGAAAGATGCTTGGCAGAAAGAACCTGCGAGTCCTGGCAGACACCAGAAGCATCTCATGTCCAGGATGGACATGAGCCAGCGATGTGCCCTTGCTGCAGAAGCAAGGTGTCCTGGGCTGCGTTAGCAAAAGTATCACCAGCAGTGAGGGGGGATCCCTGTCCTCTGCTCAGCGCTGGGGAGGCCACATCTGGAGTGCTGTGTCCAGAGCTGTGTTCCTCAGTACACAGGAGACATGGACATAATGCAGAGAGGCCAACAAGGGGCCACAAGGGTGACTAAAGCACTGGAGCATCTGTCAGCTAGGAATGTGCAACCTGGAGAAGAGAAGGCTCAAGGGGATCTCATGAGTACATGTGCCATTAGCTGAAGAGCAGGAGAAAGAAGACTGAGACAGACTCTTCTTCGTGATAGCACCGGGACCAGAGGCCATGGGCACAAACTGAAACATGGGAGACTACCTGAGAAACCACAACACGGTGTTACTGAGGGTGAGTGAGCACTGGAACAGGCTGCCCACACAGGTCAAGGAGTTTCCATTGCTGAGGATACTCAAAAGCCATCTGGACATGGTGCAGGGCAACTGGTTCTGGATGTCCCTGCTTGAGCAGGTGGCTGGACCAGATGGACCCCAGAGGTCCCTGCCAACCTTAACCATTCTGTGATCACACTTCTTCTATGGATAAGGCTGCATGACAACTTCTGCGCTAACCTTCTTGTTTCTAACTGTTTGTTGGTAGAGGCTGTTATTGAAATTACTAAGAAAGTGAATTTTGAGGGCGGGGTGGGATAAAGTAGATGTTCGAACCTGCTCCTTCTAAAATACTTCAAGATATAATTCAGCTCGGAAAGCAGCCTATGAACAGGTTCTGGAAGCAGCAAGCCGCCACTTGGATGAAACAGACACTTCTACAAGGATTCAGAAATACTGCAAAACATACATGAGGGACGCAACCTACAGGTTTTGAGTAGAGAGACAGGATCAGAACTAGGATGCAGGATGCAGACAAGGATTTGAATCACCAGGAGCAGGAAAGCCTGGCAGAGCAATGCAGAGAATCATAGAATCTTCCAGTTGCAAAAGGACTTTGAGATCATCGAGCCCAAGTGTACCCATCTTCTGCTAAACCACATCCATCAAAAACTCATATACATGTTTCTTAAACACCTCCAGGGATGCTGACTCAACCACCTCCCTGGGCAGCCTCTGCCAGGGCCTGAGAACACTTTCGGTACAGAAATTCTTTCCAATATCCAGTCTGACCCTCCCTTGGTGCAACTCATGGCCATTTCCCCTTGTTCCATCACCTACCACTTAAGAGATCAACACTCGCTCTGCCACAGCCTCCTTTCAGGCAGTTGTAGACAGTGATGAGGTCTCCCCTCAGCCTCCTCTTCTCCAAACTAAACAACCCCAGTTCCCTCAGCCATTCCTCGTAGGACTTGTTTTCCAGCCCCTTCCCCAGCCTCGTTGCCCTCCTCTGAACACACTCCAACCCCTCAATGTCCTTCTGGTACTGAGGGGCCCAAAACTGACCCCAGTACTCAAGGTGTGGCCTCACCAGTGCCCAGTGCAGGGGCACAGTCACCTCCCTGCTCCTGCTGCCCACACTGTTTCTGACACAGGCCAAGATGCCATTGGCCACCTGGGTCACTGCTGGCTCATATTCAGCCACTGTCAACCAACACCCCCAGGTCCTTCTCCTCCAGGCAGCTCTCCAGCCACTCTTCCCCAAGCCTGGAGCGCTGCATGGGGTTGTTGTGTCCCAAGTGCAGGACTCTGCACTTGGTCTTGTTAACCCTCATCCCGATGGTCTCAGCCCATCGATGCAGCCTGTCCAGATCCCTCTGCAGACCCTCCCTTCCTTCAAGCAGACCAACACTGCCACCCAGCTTGGTGTCATCTGCAAACTCGCCAAGGGTGCACTCGATCCCTTCGTCCAGATCATTAGTAAAGATATTGAACAGGACTGGACCCAGCACTGAGCCCTGAGGACCCCACTCGTGACCGGCCTCCAACTGGATTTAACTCCATTCCCCACAACCCTCTGGGCCCGGCCATCCAGCCAGTTTTTCACCCAGCAAAGGCTGTGCCCGTCCAGGCCAATGGCAGCCGGTTTCTCAATCAGAATACTGTGAGAAAGGGTGTCAAAGGCTTTACTAAAGTCCAGGTACAGCACATCCACAGCCTTTCCCTCATCCGTTAACTGGGTAACCTTGTCATAGAAGGAGATCGGGTTGGTCTGGCAGGACCTGCCTTTCATAAGCCCATGTTGCCTGGGTCTGATCACCTGGCTGTCCTGCCTGTGCTGTGTGAGAGCACCCAATGTGATCTGCTCCATGACCTTCCCCAGTACCGAGGTCACGCTGACAGGCCTGTAATTCCCTGGATCCTCCTTCCGACGCTTCCTGTAAATGGGAGTTACATTTGCCAGTCTCCAGTCAGCGGCTCTTCCCCAGTCAGCCAGGACTGTTGATAGATGAGGGAAAGGGGTTTGGCAAGGACCTCCACCAGCTCCCTTAATACCCTTGGGTGGATCCCATCTGGCCCCATAGACTTGTGGATGTCCAATTGGCCAAGTAGATCTTTAACCAAGTCTTCTTGGAACATTGAGGGTTGGTCTTCACAGTCTTCTGGCTCAGGAGGCTTGGAGCCCAGAGAACATCTTACCTTCCTATTAAAGACCGAGGTAAAGAAGGCATTAAGTACCTCTGCCTTGTCCTCATCCTTTGTTACTACCATTGCCCTTGCATCCAGTAGCGGAGGGAGATTCTCCTTGGTCCTCCTGTTGTTGTTAATCTACTTGAAGAAACATTTTGTGTTGTCTTTCACTGAACTGGACAGATGGAGTTCCAGTTGGGCTTTAGCCCTTCTAATTTTTGCCTACATGATCTCACCTGTTCCTTGTAGTCCTCCTGAGATGCTTGCCTCCTCTTACAAAGCTCATATATTTTCCTCTTTTTCCTTAGACCAACTCAGAGCTCTCTGTTAAGCCAAGGTGGTTTTCTTCCCCACTGACTCATTTTACGGCTCACGGGGATGTCCTGCTCTTGTGCCGCCAGAATTCCCTTCTTGAGGAGCATCCAGCCCTCTTGGGCTCCTTTGTCATTTAGAACTGTCTCCCACTAGCCTTTATCAAGCAGCCTTCTAAACACTTCAAAGTCTGCTCTCTAGAAATGCAAGGTGGTGGTTTTGCTGACTCCTCTCCTCACTCCTGCAAGAACTGAGAATTCTGTCATCTCAGGATCACTGAGCCCCAGGCGTTCTCCAACAGTCACCTCCCCCACAAGGCCTTCCCTGTTCACAAACAGCAGAGGTACAGCATCAGCACCTTTAAAGGCTGGGGATGTTTGTGCTGGGTTTGTTTAGGGGTTTTTCTGAAACTAAGATAGAGCCACAGTTGCAGAATATCAACTTAAGTTTTGTTTCCTTATGGTTTAAAGATCATTTGAAGCAGCAACACACATCCTCCTTTTCGCTGTATC
Organism: Dromococcyx pavoninus; assembly: GCA_033558185.1. NCBI lineage: Eukaryota > Metazoa > Chordata > Aves > Cuculiformes > Neomorphidae > Dromococcyx > Dromococcyx pavoninus. The sequence goes on along the minus strand of JAUMJL010002256.1, from coordinate 10,840 downwards.
TTAAAGGCAGCCACTGAATTAGTACACATACAGGAGCAGCCAAGGATTCATGTGTTATTTTGTCTCCAAATACCCTCTCTCAATGATGGTCACTAGAGATAAGCTTCTTACTCTTGTGTATTCCAGTGATCCATTCTGCACATTAATACCTAGCTTTGACAGTGTGTTTTCACATGGATTAAATGGTCACCAGCAAGGCTGCAGAAGACACTTGCAAGTGCAAAGGTTCAGCTGTCTCAGTGTGGCTGAGGACACACAGGTAATCAGAGCTGCAATATCCATTGTTCTGCAGCCTCCCCTGTCTGGCCCATCATTATTTGCTTGCAATACTTGCTCACGTTTCTGCAGTTGCTATGCTTTACTGCCTCCCTACAGCAACAGGTAAATTCTGTGGCCATTCTTGTGTGAGAACACAGAACCTCTGCCAGCAGCAAGGTCAGTGACACTCTCTCATCACTCCCTCTGGCATTACATGACAAAACCCACAGCACACTCAGCACAGCAGAATTACACAAGTCTTACGGAATATCCAGCTTCTCACACCAATGTTATACAGCACAGGAACACAAACTCTTCCCAGCTGAGTCTCCAGAAACTTCCCACTTGTCCACTTTCTACAGGATGCCAGTCCAGCTCATACACTTCTCTCACTTTCTTTGTTGAAGTCCTCTTAAGCATAGACTGGGATCTGACTTTGGAATAACTGAACAATCTAATCTAGCCCATCACTTCATGAGGTCCTGCACACCGTTCCTGACTTCCTTCTTCCCACTACCCCTCCATGTCACAGGGTTTCACCTCTGGTGTGTAACGAGGGAAGAGTTACAGACTAGATCAAATATTTTGACAGGCTGTAAGTTTGATCCCTAGAACAGCAGCACAACAATCACAAAGCTGCTTCTGATTTGCCTCAACCCCAAACACAGAGTGGACGGGTCGAAGGGAAGTAACTGCCATTCAGGTCCCCGATATTCATGGGAGATAACGATTCCGTAAGCACCAGCCACCAGAGTGAAAAGTGCCAACAGCAACCCACACTGGTGCCTGAACAGCTGCCAGAGTGTTACTGGTCACCAGTGACCTGGGCTGAGCAGCACTTGGCATTCCTGACGCAGCACAAGAATGAACTGCTGAAAGAGCTGAAAAATACTACACCATAAATTACCAGACTTGTTTCTGGAAAGTGATACCCAAGTCCCATCAGTGAGCTCTTCTCCCCACACAAGGGCAAAGCTTAAGCTTGTGCAGGATCTTTTACTAAGTGTCTGCACCTGCAGACAAACAGTCTCTCTTTTCTCTCCAGGGGCATTCCCTGCTGAGGGCCATCCTGTAAGTTATGCTGCTGATTACCTCAAAGTTCTTCTGCCATTCTCGCTCTCGTTTAGCTTTCTCTTGTGCCTCTATTTCCTCTTCTCTCTGCCGCTTCCTGAAAGGGAAGCCACAAAGAAGTTATGAACCCACAAGCATCAATTTTAAAGAAACAGTAATACTTTCAAACGACTTGGAAAGCTCTTTCAATTTCTTGGTAGATTAAAGTGCTTATCAGAAGAGATAAATATGCACACCTAAGATAGCACAGTAAATAGAACTTTATTTCAAATCTGCAAGAGCAGCGAGCAGAGATGATTGTCCGGCACCACTGAGAGCATGCACATACTTAATTAGTGAGTCAGCTTCTCTTGCTCAGCAAAACATTTGAACTCCTTCATAACTCTCATTCTAAGTCTCTAGAACTGATAAGAGTACACATTTTGGGAAGTTAATAAACACTGGAGCATGCAAGGTAAGAATGACATCTTTTTTCCCCCCTAATACTCATCTGTAATCAAAAGCAGTGCCTGCAAACATCACCCAGACAGCCTCCACTGGCCAGTACAGGAACCCTGCTCTGTGAAGTGCATCCACAGTGATAACCCAGGCAATGTCATCAAAACACATAAAATAGCTCAGGATCACACACACCAGAGGATATTTCTGGCACTTAATGCTAACAACATGCAAAAACGAGTCACCATTTCATTGTTTGGTTGGCCTCCACAGCAGAGCACATAAGCACACCAAAGAGAGCAATGTCTTAAATAAGAAGGGCAAGTTTCCTGCTGGTGTTTTCCACGCACACAGCTCCACAACCCACAGGCTGCCCAGAGAAGTGGTGGGATCCACATCACTGGAAGTCAGCTTGACAGGACCCTTGTTAATCTAATCCAAGGTCCTGCTTTCAGCAGATGATCTCCAGAGGTCTGTTCCAACTTAAATTTTTCTAAGACTCTGTGACTCCTTATCTTCTCTGAGGAAGCATGAGGCAGGATGAAAAGCCTGAACTGCACAAGCAGAACGCTGCTCATACCTTTCATGCATTTCCTTTGCTTCTCTTTCTTTCCTCTTAATTTCCAGTTCAGCGAAGAGCTTCATTGTCTGTTTGTATACAGCTTGTTTGAACTGTAAAACACAAATCCAGTCTTATAATAAAGCCCATTAACACAGTTAGAGAAGGCTGTTTTACATAAGAACATCAAAAGCATAAAAAGAATACAAGGCCTAAGTATGCCCATGTAAGCTCCTGTCCTGCCCTGACAGCAGCCAGCAGCAGTGGAGGAAAGGCTATCAAGTACTGCTGATTAAATTCCATCCCTGATGGCCCAAAACAGCCTCATATCAGTCTCATTTTCATTTGTATTCATGAAGCTTTGCCTAAAGAGAATTGTTCATTTCAAGTTCTCTTATTCTTAAGTCTTGCAACGTTACATTTGACAAACAAGGCAAAATCGTCAATGTTGAGAGAGTAATTTTCCAGCAGATGATCTTGATATGTTGTAAAAGTCTAGCACTGTCTTTCCAGTAGGAAATACCAGTATACTTAAAGTAAACTTTATTATTGAAGAACTAGCATGAGATTTCTGAAAATGAAATGGCAAATAAGACAGTTATGGGGTTACTGTGGTGATACCAAGAGGAAAAAAATCACTTGGAAAGGAAACAAAAGATGACCAGAGTGAGACTCATGATGTCAGTGTTTGATAATCACCTGTCACTGTTAAAGCTTCTAATATCATTTAACTTTTTTAGACTAAAAACCAGGTAAGAAGACTAAAAAGTCATGCCTCTTTTTATAAACTTGATTTGCTGTGGAACAGCACATATATCCCCACGTGCCGCACACATGGAAGGAATAGCCAAAGCAGCACTTCCTACAGAATGCCACTAAAAGCACATTTCAGACATGCTGCAGTGTGCTCAGCACTTGCTGACAGCGAGAATTGCACAGTTCCAGCATTCAGAAACAAGAAAATTGATTCAAAAAAAGGCTGCGTGATGCACAAGCATTAAAGACTTGCCTCAAGAAAAGAACCAGGTATTTGGATCGATATAATCTCATCATGTATTTAATCTACACTACAGTTAAAATATTGTCTAAAATACATGGGGCTTACCCAAGAATGGGACTCTCCAGTGGCTTCTCAGAATTTGTTCTTCTGTAAGTGCAAGGACTTACAACACTAACAAGTCTAATAAATACTCCCATACTGGTTTTGACTCTTAATTCATTGAAACACACTCTGTACTCCTCAGTCTCAGTAACATGACTTACAACTTCAGGATCATCCTCTTCTACAATGGGAGGTTTTCCATCCTTCTTCAACTGCTTCTTTTTTTCTTTCACCTAAAGATTAAGAACAAAAGTAAGAGCCTAAAGTTTTACAGGGCTGACATGATTGTATCCAAGTATTTCTGCATTCCTTCTCCACTGTGTGGGAAGAACACTGGATGACAATAAGTTGCTGATTTGGATCGATGTTTTACTTTAGGTGGAAACCTCGCAGTCCTGGGTCCAGACAAACACATCTAAGATCACTATGATACGAACTGTGGTAATGAAAACTACTATGTTAGATATTATTCATTCCAGACAATCCCTTGGTTGTTTATGTTTGTTTGTTTTCACGACACATTCACATCCAATATACATGATTCAAACAAGCAGGAAATTTGTTTTGCTTTGCAATGTTCAAAAGACTAACAATAAAGAGAACATAAAGTGCTCTTCCATTTAGAGTATCCAAGTTCTTCTGTACCATCTGCTTTCTCAAGTTTGTTGTGGTTTAGTCCGCCCATATCACTCAACTGACTTCTCGGCCAACACAATCTAAGTTCATTTTCTTATCTTACAGGTCATTTTCCCCAAAACTTGCCAGTTTCCTGCCGTCCCCACCCATTTTCTCCCACCTACCTACATCTGAACTGCATCACAGAATCATAGAATAAATAGAATCATAAGGTTGGAAGAGACCTCTGAGATCATGAAGTCCAACTGTGCCTGTCTCCCTACTAAACCATATCCCTAAAAAACTCATCTACCTGTCTCTTAAACACCTCCAGGGATGGAGACTCCACCACCTCCCTGGGCAACCTGTTCTAATCCCTGACCACTCTCTCAGTGAAGAAATTCTTCCTAATGTCCAGTCTAAACCTGCCCTGGCGCAACTTGCAGCCATTCCCTCTTGTCCTGTCACTCGTCACTCGGGAGAAGAGAGCAGCACCCACCCTGTCACAACCTCCTTTCAGGGAGTTGTAAACAGTGATGAGGTCTGCCCTCAGCCTCCTCTTCTCTAAGCTAAACAAACACAATTCCCTCAGTCTCTCCTCGTAGGGCTTATTCTCCAGCCCCCTCACCAGCCTCGTTGCCCTTCTTTGCACACACTCCAGCCCCTCAATGTCTTTCTTGTACTGAGGGGCCCAGAACTGACCCCAGTACTTGAGGTGTGGCCTCACCAGTGCCGAGTACAGGGGCACAATCACCTCCCTGGTCCTGCTGGCCACGCTGTTTCTGATACAGGCCAAGATGCCATTGGCTCTCTTGGCCACCTGGGCCACTGCTGGCTCATGTTCAGACACTGTCAACCAACACCCCCAGGTCCTTCTCCTCCAGGCACCTCTCCAGCCACTCTTCCCCAGGCCTGTAACACTGCATGGGGTTGTTGTGACCTAAATGGAAGACTCTGCACTTGGCTTTGTTGAACCTCATCCTATTGGTCTCAGCCCATCAATCCAGCCTGTCCAGATCTCTCTGCAGAGCTGAAGAGTTCACCTGCACAGCTTCGTTACGAGGTTTGCTCAGCTCACCTCTAAATAATCTAAACATGCAGTGGTGTATCAAAAAGCAAATGATGAACAACTGATTACCACTCACCCCCACTCCCGGATGTTCCTATGGAATACTTACAGTGTGTTCCACATATTCTTTTCCTGCCTGTATCACATCCAAAGCCCTCTTCTTCTGCTCCTGATCTAGCAGCAATTTGTATGCTTTATCTACAGCTAAAGAAAAGCACCAACATTAATAGCACCAGCAGTCACATTCACAAGGCATCACAAGATAGCTACTTGCTGATCATACAAATATTGCTTCCTATAGTTTGGGGGGGTTTGTTTGTTTTTTTTGCACATCTAGGTAAGTGATACCATGATAAATGAGATCTAGGGGTACAGTAATGGCAGAAACTGCTAGATACCTTTTGGAGTCACGAGTGTGAAAGTATCAATCCTAACAAGTGATTTAGTTATAGGGCATAAGGTAAGTTTAAGGTGTGTAACGCCTTACCATGGTGCAAATCACACACCTAAACCCACCACATTACTTCTGTCATGTGGTCTTTTAATAAAATCGAACACACACATGAGTTTTTCCTGAAAGACCCCGAAGCAGGAGGGCCAGGCTTGTCCCTGTGGCAATCTGATGGGCCACTGCTGCCACCCAGTGACAGTGTCCCCAGAGCTGCAGCTCCCTCACAGCAATGCTTCTGTCCCGGAGTGGGGCCACCATCCCTAAGCAACAATGAATCAGCTACAGAAAAAGAACAACTACACCCATGCACTAGTCCAGAAAAAGTGAGAGCGTTACCTTCAAATGCCTTCTGGGCCCTGTCTGCATCATCTTGATTTTTGTCTGGATGCACCAATATTGACAACTGCAAGAGAAAGACCTTACTATCAAAATCATTGTAAAAGATGTAATCAGAGATTTTCGTGAGAGGAGGGAAATAGTCTCAGATAGAAAGAATCGCACAGGATCACATTCCTGTGTACTCGGACACATCAGCTGACAACAAGTGGAAATTTGCATCAGCAAAAGCTTATAAATCAAATATAATCCCTGTTACAAACAGGCTGCCTAAGAAAAGCTGCAGCCTGGGATGTGCAGAACAATATAAACACCCGTCAGCTGCAGTGCCTCAGGCTGATACAAACCCCTTGGTTGGCCAAGTTTTGTGTCCTTGGTCTTAATAAGAAACAAACCTATAAAGACCTCAAGCACAGCTGACCTTTTACTCAACAACATCTCCCAAGAAGTTCTCCAATATCCCTAAGGTTGTTCCTATATCGAACTATTTATAAGATCGGGTAAGTTTTTCCTTAGGCTCCTTTCCTGAGAGTTAAGAAAACTCCTTCCTGTGCTCTCCATCCACCTGAGCCTGGATGTTGATTGCTACCATCTTTAGGACAATACGGGTGGGCATGAAGGCATATGTCCTCCACCTTCCTCTGGCAGAGAAAGCTCTTTCAAATTTTCCCCATACAGCATCTTTTTTCCAGACCTCTTGTTTTTGCTGTTGCTGTATGGACTCTCAAGTTTATCTGCATCTTTCCCAGTATAACATTCAAAACCAGTCACAGCGTGGCAACAGAAACTTCATCGGTGCCAAAGGACACAGAATAACTACTCCCTGAACTCCACAGATGGCACTTTCCAGTTGACACAAAAAAGGTTTGCAGTTGATTTACTCCGTGATTTCCTACAGGAGATGTCTTAGGTATTTGATATTTAGGTGTTTGATTTCTACAACATGCAATTCCATGCACTTTTTTTCATTTCATCACATTGACTTCCGGCCATTTCCCTGCAATATCCTACCAGCACAAACCTAAGACAGACCCACATTACTGATTTACAGAACTGAGAAGTCAGCAACAGACTAAAAGGTTATCTCCTGACTTCCCACATACAGGAGTGCCTACATCCCATCACCAACTTGACAGGCATGCTCCTCTGTCAGCCAGCACAGCCTGCTGTCTAAAGACAGCTCCCACTGATTCGGGTGAGAGGCTACAGCCCACCAAATATCATGTATCTTTGCTGTATGCACTAATTAAACTAAAATTTCTCCTGCAGATCTGTCAGCAGAGTAAACTCAGGGCAATGTTTCCTTCATTGCATGGGGCAACACAGACAGGCCAGTGAGCAGGGCTGCTGCTGTTCCAAGTAACCCAGCCACTAGAAATGACCACTGAAATTAGTAAAAGCACTGCACAGAACATACATTTCTGGTTCCAAGTCCATATATTTTAGAAAAACACTTTTTCTCATTTCTTAATTTCTGACAAACATTAATCTTCTTCTTGAACCACAGCTCAATAAGCTGATTATACACGGCCACATCGGTTTGCAGTAGCCCCATCATGCCCTTTACAGGCAAAGAAGCAAACCAGGCTCAGCCCAAGGATGCTGGAACAAAGATAGTTCTATGCATTTCTTCCCAAAGCAGCTGCTCCCCTACCCAGAACAGCTTTACCACTGTTTTTCTTGTTCTCGAGCACAGCTGCACAATCTCTGCTGAGTTTCTGGTTTCCTTCCAGAGGCTTCAAGTGCAAAACCCAAATACCTGCCGGAATCTTTTCTTTATCTCTTCATCTGTGGCTTCAGGATCCATCTGCAGCACCTAAAAGAGACCATGAGAGCAGAACAAGTTCGATGACGCTGCCTGTGTTTCAGGTTTCTGGCAGCAAGCTCTAAACACCTGGATCACTGGCATCCAGCCACACCACCAGAAAGCTCCCCCAGCAGGAAGCTACCTCAGGCCATGAATTTTCACCCAGTAAAGCAGAAACATTTTAAGAGACACCACGTTAGAGACATTCCACTTTTAGCAATGCTAGATTCCTCTCACTATGCCACTGTCCTTTTCACACTCCAGTCTCATGTAGACACCTGCCATCCCTAAATAGCCACAACTGGTCTAAACCTCCAACTAGTGCTGTACCGGTGCTAGGTCTGGCAGAAATGGAAGCACTCAGTGGCTTTTGGACACTGCTGGATCGTTCAGAACTGAGAACTTTAGGCAAGAAACACATTACTTGCTTAGAACTTTATCATTTTGAAAGAAGACACAAGGGTTCTACTGTTTGGTTTCCAGGAACAAGCCCACTTGTCTACATAATGATCTTCAGGGATGTCGCAAAGTTTAGGAGCTCTTTAGTGAATTAATTTACTGAACAGAAGTCCCAAGCAACAAGTGAGTCTATCCAACACGGATGCACACTGCTCTGACACTATGAATTTGGAAATAAAAAGCACTCTCTCACACAAAAGCTACAGTAGACTTATAAATGGTTTGCTTAGTACTTGACAAGCAGAGCAAACGTTGCCAAAGTGGATCTGCTGACTGATCTGGCTGACAAGCCCTAAACTGGGACTATAAAAAGCACCTGTGGCTTTAAAAGAGCAGATGGAGATATCAGGAAGGAATATATATGGGGAAAGCCAGCTCCAGAAGAACACCAGATTGTTCAATTTACTGTCTTCCTCATGCTTTCACACCCATTAAGACTTTATAACTGACTGTGAATGGAACCAAACTACATAATGTGCAAGGGAATTATCCTTTCTTCCAGTGACTCCTCAAAGATTGCTCACTAGTGTGACCAGCAACAGCCCCTCCATTCCATGCACTACCTATGTTCAGAGGGATGACATGGAAAATAAAAGACAACTAGAAACGCCAAGTCAGGAGCGCTCCGAACAGAACCTGACAGGCACAGCCCCTGCGAGGCACAGCCCCGTAACTGTTACAGTCTTGTTCAGAAAGTTCCTAGCATTGATCTGCCACACCTCCCAGTGCTGCTGCACGAGGGAAATGTGTCAAAAGAACATAGATTGTGCCTGCTGTAAAACAGTGAAAAAGTGAGTGAGCCTCCTGCAAACCTTCTGCACAGGAACCTGCACCTGAGAATTTTTTCCTTTCTTTATGTTCAGTATTTTTACTGAAATGAATGCCTATTATATCTGGACTCTGGTATTACCAAGTCAGAATGGAGGATAAAATATTCAAACTAACCTCAAAAGGGTTCAAGTTGAAATAGGAAGATCCAGGTCGGGTCAGCCTGTCAATCTGATTTTTTGATGTTAAAACAGAGTCTCGTTTTTCAATTTGCTTAACCTGAAGAACAAGAGAGACCTTTGTTAACTGACCATCACAATGCGCTTACCTATTTTCCCCTGTGATTACACTGGTCATCATCATCCTGCACTACAATTCACAACACTCTTGACCATCCCACACCTGTAGGTACTTCACTTCAGCACCAACGGAGACTTTTCTGCAGAGTGACATCATTTTTAACATTACATTTGACTGTAAAAAAAACCTAGAAAGCACTTCTGCCCACCTCTCCTTGAGCTTGCTCAACAGCTGAGGGTTCACTCTCACTTTGCTCGAGTGATTGTGATTCCTTGGAAACCACTCACACCATTGCTTTTAACCTGCTGTTGGCAGAAGAGCCCATTAAATGCACAAAACCACACTGATGCAATTATCCAAGTCCATCCTCACCACAGGTTATTCGGTTCAGTTCCATTTGCTTTTTGCCCTTTGCAGCATTAAAGCCAAAGAAACCCTGTCCTAGGACACATAAACAGAAACATTGCCAGCAGGTTGAGCTTCTCCCCCTGTATTCTGTTCCTGTAAGAGCCCACCTGGAGTCCTGTGTCCACTTCTGGAATCCCCAACTTAAGAAGGATAAGAAACTGTTAGAGAGAGTCCAGAGGAGGCCACAAAGATGATCAAAGGGCTGGAGCACCTCCCATAAGAGGACAGACTGAGAGAGTTGGGGTTGTTCAGCCTGGAGAAGAGAAGGTTCCACGGAGACCTTAGAGCAGCCTCTCAGTACTGAAAGGGGCTCCAGGAAAGCTGGGGAGGGGCTTTTTACAAGGGCCTGCAGTGACAGGATGAGGGGGAATGGCTTTAAACTGGAAGGGGGGAAATTTAGATTAGACATTAGGAAGAAGTTCTTCACAATGAGACTGGTGAGACACTGGCCCACGTTGCCCAGAGAAGTGGTGGCTGCCCCTCCCTGGAAGTGTTCAAGGCCAGGCTGGACGGGACTTTTTGATCCAGTGGGAGGTGTCCCTGCCCGTGGCACGAGGTTTGGAACTGGGTGGGCTTTAAGGTCCATTCCAACCTAAACAAGTCCATGATTCTGATTCACGTCCAACCTTCGCCTTCATATAAACGATCCGGGCCCCCACCCGGCGCTACCCTCCTGCAGTGCCCGCGCCGCGCAAGGAACCCGGCCCAGCCCGGGAAGGGCTCACGCCCCTCGGAGCCGCCGTGACCGCGGTGGGGCCGGGCAGGGGAGCTGGGGGGTGGGTTGTGCAGGGCCCACAGAACGCGCACCCAAGGGAGGAGACAGGGCTGAGCGGCCACCCCGGGGTGCGTGGGGGCGGGAGGCGGCGGCCGGCGGCAGCGAACCGGGGACGGCTCGCCCGCTCCGCCATGCGCCCGGCCCCGGCCTCGCCCCGCCCGTGGCGGCCTGGCCCAGGCACCCTCGGGACGCGGGGTCCTCCGGGCGCGGGCGGGCAGGGGCGGCTGCCGAGGCCGGGAGCCGGGGCAGGGCCGGGCCGTACCTCGCTGTAGAAGGTCAGGAACGCCTCCTCGGAGGCGCCCCCCGCCGCGGCCTCCCCCGCCGCCGCCGCCGCCATCGCCAGCACCACGTGACGCCGCGCGCGCCCACGTGACCACGGCGCTATGGCCGGCGCGGCGCCACCGACACGTGACAGCGGCGGGCC